>JBAJHX010000042.1:15363024-15378196 GCA_037176925.1 Amniataba percoides | reverse complement strand
GTGTGTGTGTGTGTGTGTGTGTGTGTGTGTGAGATGCTCTGTACCTGCCGGTCATGAGCTGGCTCCTGGACGGGCTGCACAGCGGCTGCACGTAGTAGTTCTCCAGCTTGACCCCCTGCGCCGCCAGCCGGTCCAGGGTCGGGGTCTTGATCTCGGAGCCGTGGTACCCGACGTCGCGGAAGCCCTGATCGTCCACCAGGATGAAGACGATGTGCGGCTGCGCGCTCGGCGCGTCCAGCTCGTTGCCGCGGCGGCGCGGCTCGGAGCTCCAGGACGGGTGGACGCTCCAGGTCTGAGACACGATGAAGCCGAGCAGCAGGGAGACCGGGACCCACAGCAGGAACATGGCTCAGCAGCTCCGCGCGCGCTTACTGCCGGGCGGGAACGAGCCGCGCATGTTCGGGTTGAGTCCGGGTCCGCATCCGGATCAGCGTCTGCTCCGACCACAGGGTCCACTGACAGTGTATGCAGGCAGGAGGAGAGAGATGGGGGAGGGGGGGCACAGAGTCAGAGGTGAATCCACGTGGAAACCTGATCTTGGATCCTCGCGCGGCTGCAGGTTTCACCAGTGCTGAGGAGCAGCGCGGGGCTCGCGTCCGCTCCGGGGCCGTGAAGCAGCCGGGCTCGGTCCGCGCAGGTCCTCCATCCCGACAGACGGCCGCCCCTCCAGGCTGAGAGCTCAGTGCGGGCTGCAGGAGGACTGTGGATGTGTTTGGAGAGGAGGCAGGTCCGTCTGTCCGTCCTCCGCCGAGCGCCACTGTCGCGGTGCGTTCAGGCGCAGCTGGGAAAGCCCGGCCTCCAGGGTGCAGTCAGCGTCAGAGAGCTTACGGTGTCGTGTTCCGTTGCTGCTGATCAACAGCTGTTTTTGCTTTTTATTTAGGGTAAATGTCAAGTGTGAAATACAACTAGTCTACAAGAGAAGTTACGCAGTTATATCGTTTCTTTCCTTCTTCTCACTTTTTTCCCTCCACGCTCCAGAATTCAGTCACATTGTGTTCTCCGCGCAAACCTGAAGACACTGTCAGCTCAAAATGATCCAGTGTGGTGGAGCAAACAATCAGATGAAGTATTTCAACAACCTGCAGAGTGTAGGAGCAGAGTGCAGTCTGTGGAAATAACAGAAGAGTCATGTGAGCATCCTGCTCTTCCAGACAGACAGACAGACATCCAAGATCATGAAAATACCTTTGGGCATTCAACTGCCTCATGACTGACAGGTGGAAAAAGGACTTTTAATTCCCCTGTAATCACAGTATCATTACTTAGTTCCACAGGGGATGATATGTAACTGAATATAAAATAAATCATTCTTAAACACTGAGGCTAAATGAAGGCCTGACATGTAAATAGATGTCCATCAAGATTCCTGTAAGACTAAGACCTCTGTCACAATACATCACCTCTGCAGACTGAAGCTTTACTTCTGCTAAACCTTTTCCTTTTCATGGAAACATGACATTTTTTTTGAGTCCAGGTTCCTCCTACAGTCCAAAGACATGCAGGCTCATCAGTGACTCTAATTTGTCTTTAGGTGTCAGTGTGAGTGTCTGTCTGTCTCTACACGTCGGCCCTGTGATTGATTGGTGACCTGTCCCACACAGAGCCATCTGAATGGCTCCGGCCCCCCACGACCCTCTGAGGATAAAATAGATCACACGCTGCTGCGTGTCCACAGAATGGGCCTGTTTTCACTGTTGCTCCTCAGCGAGTAGAGCAACTTGTTTTTCTTTTCTGGATTTACACTCCTGTAAATGGGCATTTGATTTATGTGTTGGCCCTGGAGTAAAAGCACGTCAATTACAAAAGCAGAGCAGGATAGAGAGATATATTTCACATCCTCTGTGTTGAAACACAAGTACACAGGATGAGTGACGTGGGGAGCTAAGATTTCAAAGACAACCAGTCTGCAAACGTAGCTGTTGAGATATTTATTCAGAACTTTATTTATTTATTTATTCTCATGTAAAAGTGGAAGAGAACAAGAAATTGGAAAACACAGCACAAGGAAGCACTAAGTAATGACTTAAATCCAGTCACAACTTCCCTTCATTGACTTTTTTAATGAGCCCATCAGCTGAAATACTTTGCTTGTAATGCTTTAACAAAAGACTCGATGACTCAACAGGGAGAACTCACTGAAATCTGACAGGAAGCCAAAGTAACACCAGGCTGGAAGCTTGGTGATGTAGTGACAGCTCACATGGTTAGTTTGTAGCTACTAACTGTCAGCCAGCAGGAATGTGGAGTCATCCGTAATCTGGGTTACATTAAAGAGGATGTTTCAACACAGTTCAGCTCCAGCTTCTCCTCCCTCTGCTTTGATTACCGTCAGCAATGTCAAGACAGCTATCCATCCATCAGCGGCATGAATCTGAAGGTTGAACTCAACATGAAAGATTTGTACTTTGGTCCTGTGAGTGAATCAGCTGATTGCAGCTGAAGAAATGGAAATGATTCAGTGAAAAAAAAAACTCACCACAAGCACCATAAGGTTAAAGAAAGGCTAAAGAAACTAGATAGACCTATGAAGAAAGACACCCATTGAATATAACGGATGTCCAGACATTCAGAAGGAGCACATATAAAATTGCTAGTCCTACACATTTTAATAAGGAGCCAGCTAAAGATGGGTCAGACTCCAGAGGTGGAATATTTCATTCATGTCCAGCAGGAAGGACACACTGAGGCAGACCCAGAACACGCTGGAGGGACTCAAGGAGCTGAGGACTGTGGGTATGTCAGTGATCCTGCTGCCAACACAACTCACATAGGAAGCAGAAAATGCATAAATGGGTGACTGGGAGAACACAAAGGCTGCAACATATTGGTAGAACACCCCCCAGAAATGCCCCAAAGTGGTGCTGCATTTGCAGGTGTGCATGCAGTGTGCAAATATTGAAAAATCTTTAAAGGCAAATTTAGCCTAATAGCTAAATAGGCCTAATGTGTGTAAAATAGACTGTCTAAATATCAAGCTTTATTTCATTCAGTGTGTTTGTTGACCCAAAGGTGATGCAGCAGCCGCCTCTACCTGCTGCTCCTCTGTAACGGCACACATTAGTGTATCCTGCGCTGCTGTATAAAGACGCCCGCTGTGAGCCACTGAATCGGGCAGGAGGTGTCTGGGGGCCCGTACAGTGCTCCTGTGAAAGACCCTCACATGCCGTAACTCTCAAGGCTCTGGAAATCCACGGGTGCACAACACACATGCACAAATGCACCCAGCAACCAAGCGGCACTGAGAGATGAATGTGCTTTCTGCTTGAAAAACACAGTTGACTGATTGGAGCGTCCAGAGCAAACAGCGAGCAGGAGAGTGTCTCCAGCGTGTCTGCGCATGTCGCCAGGGTGAGCATAAATTTATGAATCACTGCAGTGCACGCTGGAATGAGACGCAGTCATTTGCTCCCACCTCTTTGGGACAGTAATTGAGTGCGGTCCAATTCATAAAACGGGTCCTGAGCGTTGTAGGAGAGGCACAGTTGCTTAGTCACGGTGTTACAGTGGGCGCCGGATATCGCTCAACAATTCAGCCCACTCCAAGATGTGACCTCAAGCCCGCTGACATCCTCACGGAGCTGCGTGATCTCATCCTAAGTCAGCACTCACGGCCACAGCTCGCTGTTACGATGCAGTGGCACAGGATATGAGGAGCCTGGCTGTTTTTGTGTGTGTGTGTGTGTGTGAGTGCGTGCCATCAAGCATAAAAATCCCCGAGGCGCTCCGGACCCAACAGATGCCAGGCCCCCCGTTTCCAAGAAAGCCTTTGTTTTTTTGGATGCTTGCATAAAACAGTGGGAAAGTGCCCGCACAGACTGCCAGACCCCCACCCCTCCACACACACTCCACACACACGCCACACACAACAGCAGGAGAGTCTTCAGAGGTAGAGCTCTGGCCTCTCGGTGCATACCTGATAGTTATCCTCCACTGCAAATGCTTTATTGTTGCAAAGCAGCGGGCTGGAGGGGGATACCCAAGTTGCTTAAGAATGGCCTAATTAAATTCCAGACATAATTGTTTGAAAGGAATCTTTTTGTGACACTATCTTAGGTTACTGCAGTGGCACGACATACTCGAGCTCTACAAAGACTTTTTCAGTTCTACTAGGTTTCTAGGGGATTTTCTTTACTAAAAAAAACCCTTGCAGAAATTAGAGTTGACACTAAAAATGGTGCAGTAAAAATACTTGTAATATAAGCTTGCTTTATTTCAACAGGCAGACAAACAGCTGTGGAACTGATGTGGTTTGCTATCTATTATTTGACCAACACCTACGATGTGTTGCTGGTACTGAGGCTGCAACATCTTCAGCTGCTGTGAGGGGAAGATGGTTTCTTACATGATATCAATACTGTGGATTTGCTGAAACACAGTGTCTTGCGAAAATGTTTGTTGGCTTTACAGGATGACAGGCCTGTAAGACAGATCATGTAAGACTGAGCGTCTCTCAGCAGCGTCAGCTCTCAGTGGTCCGTCCATGGGAAACGCCCACCCAGACACTTAAAGCCCAAACGCTGTTTCCACAAATATGTCCAAAAAGCTGCTTAATTCTATTTTAAAAAATGTGCAATAGCTGCAGTGTCATAGTTTATATGTTCCCACACAAAAAGTGAGCTTTGTAATGTGTTTCTTCAACAGCAGCAGCAATCTTCCTCCTGTAGCACCAACATTTCCTCTCATACAAAAAAACTTCCTTCCACTGTAAAAGCTGTAACTCTTTTCCCTTTTTTTCACTCACTGGAGTATGTCAACATTTCCATGCACTCCTACAGTTTGAATCAATACAGTGGAGTGACCCCCGACTATAAGAAGAGTCAGCGCTGGAGTGTTGACATGGAGATTACAGATCACCCACATGATCTGCAGGACTCACCCGAGCTCTGTTATTGTGTCAGACATTCCTGAGCGAGCTGATGGAGGGGCAGGTGAAGCTGACATAGCTGCAGGACAGCAATCCTCAGTGTAGACAAACCTCCATCAGATAGAAAGGGAATGTCGGCTATGTTGAGGTTTGATTGCTGAGATACATTAGTCGTGTTTTTGTAGCCTATTTAAAGCTATGGTCAGAACCTGCCCTTTATCTCTCTCTCCAGGAATTCACCATTTAAACACCAAAGAAATCTGCTGTAAGATCTTGTACATTTTTTGCAAAAACTTAACAATCATTGCTAATGTTACTGCAGTTTTTGCCTGAAAAGAGTTACATATTCAAACATGAACATATGGAGTCTGAGATTGTCCTCATTCTCTTTATTACTCTGATCAAGCTCTGATTTTTAAATTTGACAAGGCCAAACCATCTCTAATCAAATACTTAATCTCTCCTTAAATGTATACATGTACTCAGCATCTACACACTGAAGTGGTGTTGTGGGAACAATATTTAAACAGGGCTTGCAAGAAAAGTGAAGCTAAAGGAGGTGTGAACGGAAGATTGTCTGTTTAAAACTACAAAAATGGTTGGATGCATGCAGCAGATTCTTTTTATGTCATGGGCCAGTTGCGTTAAAATAAGCTGCATGGCATTAATCTTTTTACATTTAATAATTTACATTACCATTAATAACTTAAAGATGTGTCTTGTTCTCCTGATAAAACTATGTCCTGCATTAACTGTCCTTTTTGCCCTGTTTTTGGTCTCCATCCACTCAGAACAACATCTGTGCCGTCATCTGCTAAACGCTCCACGTGTTCACCAGATTGCATCTTTCAGCTGTCGGTGCTGGGCAGGTAGAATTCATTAGGTTTATCTGAGCTTTTCACTGAAAACAGCTTCCTGCTGCGGCTGGAAGCAGGTTTGATGGGAGCTCTGAGACTTAATCAAACCAGCAAAGCTGCAGGTCATGGAACCAAAACAACGCACCCAAAGTTAAAGTTAAAAAGCTCTTGAGCCGAGAGCTGAGGAGTCAGACGGTCATGTTCTGTGGGTTTGACCCTTTAAAGAGACTCCTTTCACATGTTCATTGTTTCGTATAAAAATACTGATCAACACAGCTTTAAAGGAACTTCACAGACTTTACCCAGGGAACAAAAAGTTTAGCTCCAAATTCCACATATTTTAACAGGAATTAGAAAACCATGTGATCTAATGCTTGTGTGTCCAGCTGTCTCTGCACAGAACACAAACTCACCAGTGTTTAGGGAACATTATGGGATTTTTTTGATTCATCGCTGTCAGTGGACAAAGACCTTCTTCCACACCCAACACCAGAATTTCTTCTAAAATCTGAAGAATCTGCATGTATCTCTTTCAGGGAGGACAGATTGAGCTCTCACACTGTTTAGTCTAACTGTTGACGCAGTTTTGTGTCTCTGCTTCATTTCTCCAGAAAACCATCCCATGCGGAAAAAAACACAACCAGTCAAGCAGACCATCTGGAAACAACTTACCCCCCCCTTTATACCAATCTAATGAGTCAGCTGATCTCCCCAACCGAGGGCTATGCGATCTCCTGACCTTCCAGCAGATCCACTCCAAATGAAATGTCTGGTGGGTGTTAAAAGTTATAACGAGCAGCAGGCGCTCCCAATGAAGAGCGATTAGGAAAAACAACAGCGGAGCGCTTCACAACAAATTAGCAGCCAGCTCCAGCTCCTGGCTTTTATGGGCCTGAGTGGGCAGAAACAAGCTGTTTTGCTAACATTTCATGTCTTCCAGTCATTTAGCTCAACAATAACCTGCACACTCTCACACAAAGCGAGGCATTGTTGAGAGAGTTACCTCTTCTCGGCGTGTCTCGGATATTATATTTGCTTATGAACCTGACAGAGTAACCTCGGCTGCTGCTTGATGCGGATGATTGTAACATGACCTTAAAATGATATACCTTTGTATCGTCTCCATCGCTGGCCCGCGATCCCAGCCGGGTGCTTTGTCTATGTGTCAGACATGCCCCGGCACAGAGGCTTCGGCGGGCTGACAGAACGGGCCCTGTTTGTTCCTGCTCAGCTGAGTTCAAGCACGCCGCTCTCGCCAGATAGAAATCGCCGTCTGTTTGGCTCCGATTGTGCGGCCGAGGCGAACAAGGAGCGAGCATTCTCACCTGTCACCGCAGAGCCGATGCTTCACAAAGAGCGGGGGTTTGCTCCGTCTCAGTGTGTGCAGACAGTTCAGACGCTCTCATGGAGGAATAAAAGACTGTATGAAAATTAGAAAAGGGGGATGGTCAGAAGAGAGGAAAGATTATGTGGTTAATCTTTTTTCTGAGGATAGAGGAGTCAGAGGAGGATCTTTTTTTTACCAACCATGGCTGCATTGTTTAGTTCAGAGAGTGATTATAAGTGTTCATATAATCAAAAGAGAGAGTGGTTAGAATATGTGGCAAACAGAACCAATCATTAAGTTGTTTTTGACATAATTTGGCTGTTGTTTATTTCATTTTTAACGTGATTTGGTGAATATGTGAAAACTCTTGTGCCATAAATATATTCAGCTTTCAATATCAATGCTCATCTTAAATTCTTTATCCTGTCCATACTGGGGAGGGACGTTGCTGCAATTAAGGACTCAAAATAAATGTTAATAATTCTGGGGAAGGCCTTGTTTTATTTATCTTTTTTTCAGATGACCCACAGACCATGACAGCTTGCCCCCGTGTCCTCATAAAAACCTTAAATTAAAGAGAAACCGGAGGCCACAGAAGCAGGCACAGAGATGGAGGTGATGATTGCCGCGATGACGGCCTCCACACCCTGAGTGAGAGCAGACGAGGGCTAGATAAGGACAAAGTGTTGAAGAGGAGCCAAAGCCTGCAGACAAACCGTTTGCCCCCTCAGGTGAAAAGTGCTGAAGCGAAGGTATGCGTGCGAAGTGGACCCCCTCGTTTCATCCTCGACTTCCTAACACACAACACAGCTGCCGCGAGACGGGCCAACGAGGTCAGAGCGGAGGCAGACAACACAGACGGAGGTAGAGAGAGCGTGTTGAGGCAGAAGTGAGGTTCATCCAAACATGGGCGATTACACGATCACAAGGTGAGCGTGTGGGTTTACACCCCCTGTGAAGATGTGAGGCCGTGAATTTCATTTGTGTGGTTGAAACACTGAACAAATACATTTGAAAATACAGATGTCAGACTTCCTTCACTGACCTTAGAACATGACAATGGAACATGCATAACAAACAACGTATATGGTACATTGATACAGGAGATAGCACCCTTAAACACAAGTAAAAACAACTTCAAAAAAGCACTTCTGTACATACAACCTTTGGCTTCACCAAATGTAATAATAAATAAATAAATAAATAAAAGTAACTATAATGAAAATAATTAAAAGTAACAAAGACATATGTGTACATTTTTTAATTTGGTGCAGACTTTTTCCTGTTGATGCTTGAGTGATCTCATTACTCAGTCTTTGGACTTCAGCTTAAAGAGGATGAAGGTGTGGCATTTTTCTGTTTTTTAAATCCCCCTTCTAATCAGTAGGTACGAATAAAAAGATCATATCCAATGATCTCATATAATCTCTGGACGTATTGCAACATACATGATGTCATCTTTCCACAAAGTTCCTCCATGACAGATAATCCACTGAACAAAGAGTTTTTATACAGATCTTTTTATTAGAAAGTAGTTCCAGTAAACACTGGATAATAATGTGTGTGGATTATCAAGAAGAACTGGGACACTGTTTCTAAATAGACACCTTGCTGTCATTTAATCAAATGACAGTTTTCAGTGCTGTGAGTGACAGAAAGATGTTTTTTTCAGCTACACTGAGGTGGAGTCAGGAATCTGGAGTCTCTAAATCTGTTCAAATCAAAGCAAAGTGAGCTAATGTTTAATGTCTAATGTCTAAATAAAGGGGGAATAGGGCGGGTTGAGCTGGATCAACCTTTTGGTGTGAAGGTGAATAAGAGAGTGATTGGGAGAAGAGGAGAGATTGAGACAGACGGATGGCCAGATGCAGAGCCTCGTGAGTGAGAAGTCAACAGGGGGAGTGACTCAGAAACCAACCTCAATCTGACCTTTGACCCCAATATGTCTGGCCAGACATTAGCAGAGAATGGTCCTCTTGTGTCAAAGGAAAACACAGGTGAGCTAACATTCGCTCCAAACACCTTTTCATGGCCACATTATGTCACGACCAGGCAGCTGCAACTCAACACCAGCCTGGACCACTGACCGAGCAGCGCGCAGCGGATCATTTTAAATGAAGCTGACTGGGTAATGAATAAGTTAGAGCCTTGGCCAGGTAAATCACTTCCACCCGGGCAATGTAATATCTATTAGTGTTAGCTTCTGTTGGTATTCCACTGCGGTGTCGGCTGGCCACGTGCACAGCTGGTCCCCAGTGCAGCCCCGGCTAGCGAAGCTGCTGCTTAATGTGTTATCCAGTTGGCTCGGATGACTGTATCAACAAGACCTGTTTTTGCACGGCGCACTTTCAGTTAGCGTGACCCCCCCTTTTCACCAAAACCGGTCCCTCCAGCACACGGGAAAGCCATCCGAGATGGTCCCCAGGCCAGAGGCTGAAGTGCACCTCGGTGGATAGTAACCGTCCTCGCGGCATTGTAACATTTTAATGTCCACCGGCGGAATAATAACACGACACGAAACCGCCAGGTGAAATGTTCACTCCTGAGGTTTGAGTGATGATTCTGGCATCAGGTCGCTGTTTTCCTTTGGTTCAAAGTCAGACTCTGTTGGCCTCCTTGGCAGAAATATGCACGTCTCTCTCCTGATCTTGATCTCTCCGCCGGCATTAAAGAGCAAATACACATAAGACACATGTCCAGGCCGCTGAAGGACAAAACAGAAGCAGGGTTCACTCAGGGGCTGAGACACCTGCTGCAGCTCCAGGTGGGTCTTGAGGTCCCAATTTTGTAAGCACATAGACTGTTTTATCTTATCATCCACATACACATTAAACTATAATCTCTTTTTATCTTATTCATAATAAGTCAACGCCAGAGGTAGTGTGTCATATATATTATGTGTGTGTGTGTGTGTGTGGTGTTACATTTATGTCTCAGTTTTGCATGTGATGGCTCATTTCAAGCAAGCAGACACAGAGCAGGAAAAACTACAACCTTATTGTAGATTATGCAAACCTCAGAGTAAATGTAATGACTTAAGACTTTTTATGCCCAGTGCCAACGCTTTGAAATTATTCTGCCACGGCCAACAGACTTTGAGCTGCAGCAGAGAGGATCGCTGTGGGAGCAGAAGCTAATGACGCCGACGAAAAGAAGTAACTCAAGCTCAATGAAATGTGAAAGGGGGTTGGTGGGGGCTTAGACACACACACACAAGGAAGGATGAGTCAACGGGAATGATCAGAAAAAACCTCTGTGACATCTACTTTCGTCACCCTTTAACCACCCCCACTGAGAAACAATCCATCTACTGTCCTTGCTGCTAATCCTTCTCATTCTCTGAACACACACACATTGATCTTATTTGCTGGGTGTGTCAGCGTCAGGAAGTAGAAAGTCTCTGCAAAAACTGGTGATCCAAGGCCAGCTCACGGAGAGCCTGGTGCTCCCACCAGCCAGCGATCACACGGCCGCACGGGAAGGATTCAGTTTCGGCCCCGTAGGTGTGCAGATCCTTTGACCACAGCGTAAACTATCCTTCATCCATGATGGGATGGATTAGTTCTGCGAGCGTTTAGCTGGGAGATGAATTTAATCGTCAAAAAAGGAGCTGTGGTTAGTGTGTTAGTGAAAACCATTAATGTGCTTTTTGGTTCATGCGTGTCCACAGAGAGCAGGATCTGTGAGGGTCGGCAGCTCGACTGACAGGCCTGATGATATGCTGATCATGTAATGTAAATGAGGTACTCAAAGTGCTCATGATTCTTTATCTACCCCAGCTAAAGAAGGAGCAGGCTCTTATATCTCATTGCACCTCCTTGTTTTATCATATTTTCTATATTCTCTGGCTCTTTCACATTAAAAGCCCTCAGCTGTTCAGAGGGCATAATCTCTTATCTGAAAGGTTTCCACACTGAAACATAACCAAGAATCAGTCGGCATTTATGAAACATTTAATAAGAAAAATTCCCGAATTCACTATTTTTTAACCCAGCCAGTTACCAGTGGTTCACCACATCATAAAGTTCATAAAGTTGTAATATTCACCGCCAAGTTCAAACACCACAGCTGAAGAGAAGCTCACACACTCATTGTTTAATGTCAGTGAAAACTTAGATTTGATGAATGAAATGAATAATTAGATATTCATATGTTAGTTTAACATACAGATGATGTGTTTCTTCAGGACTGTGTGGGTTGAGCTGATTTGAAGCACAGACCTACAACCCTACAACTGTCACCACACTCAGATTCACACTGTGACTGCTGCGTGGAAGTATGCAACATCACCTTCTCCATCTTTCTCATATCTCATGTCTTTGATGACAGGAAGCTTTTAAGCTCATCTTTAAGTGCCCCCATTTGGAGAAGATTTTTTGCCTTTAAAGATATTTTTATGACACTGTGTCTAAACTAGTTAGTTTGAAGTGTACTGGGATCAGTAGTCACTCTAAAGTTGTATTTTATTCTGTTGGGTAGGTGAGGTGTCAAAATTATTATGTTATATATTTCTTTTGAAACGGGATGAAAAGCCTTTTGGCTCTGCCTGCTGAAGCTTTTCTCAACCAGTGAGATTATTTCTGATCTGTCTCAGAGAGATGTTTATATGACCAAAACTCTGATCTGCCGGGGGGCCCTCGTCCCCGACCCTGCAAAAATAGAGGCCCATTGGTGTTAGCTTGTGTAAACGCTGTTACCACATTGTAAATTTTTTTCATTCCTGCGGCCCAGCGTGAAGTCGCTGAGCTGCTCAGCTCCTCTGTGATGCGTGGCTGCACACGGCGCTTTGACGCTGTCATCAGATGTCACCCTTATTCGACGGCGGTGGAGGCAACTTTTTTTAACTGCACCTCAGTCGCCCATGCTTTCCTCTGAAATTTCACCCTGTGGTCACAATTTCTTGCTTGTCTTTTTATTATTATTATTACTTTAAGATCTTAAACTTAATTCTGACTCATTTCTTAACTTACCTCTGCTCTTATTTTGCTGTGAACAACACACATTTCCAGCTGCTTGTGTGTTTCCACCGTTCCAGCGCTGACCTGCACACTTCCTGTCAGCGACCCATGGAGCTCTGTGAAGGTTAAAGGTCACACCCCTGGACAGATGTCGATCAGTTAGCCGTTTGCACACACGCAGATTCATCCTGCACCTTCACGTGCAGTTCACCCGCCGTTCCCCAGCTGTCAGCGAGCCCCAACATAAAGCTTCTCTCGTCCCTGACAGCAGGGGACTAAATCACGCTCCAGATGGAAAGCTGCAGCGGGACAAAAAGTACATGCCATAGTTTACATCAAGATCCTATGAGATCCTTTACTGGTTGAGAAACTCCACCATGCAGCTGCGTTTCAGAATCACATTCTTCCAGCCAAAATGTTGAACAAACTTTTCAGACTCCACTGCCAGTGGGGAAAGAACTGCTGTTGCTTGCTCAATCTAGTTGTAACTAAAATATTTACGGGTGAAAATTTATTTTGTCGACCACACTCGGGACCACAAATTGCAGCATAAACAGTGTAGGGGTGCAGTCTGTCATGTGCGAGCTTGAAACCTTCATTTCTGCTCGTGGATTAGTTTACACAGTTGCAAAACAATGCCCACCACGGGGCGAGGAAGACCCAGCGGGCGTGAAATGAGGTGGAACCATGTTGTTTTATTTCATTACTGAATTAACAATATTGAGGAGGCACCTGCACACCAAATGAATGACCTGAAAAAGATTGATCTAATCCAGCAGCAACATTTTGACACTCACTTTTCATCAGTTATAGTTAGAACGTGACCGAAAGTCCAATTATAGACATCAACAGAGATGATCACTTACCCATCAGTTAGCACTCCATCAATCCTCTAATGCAAAAGACTATTTCCAAAAAGATTTAGATAAATGGCACAATAGAAGTTAACACACAGAAAGAATCACTATTCAACATTAAAATCAAAGCTGCAAAGATAAAGTCATCAATCAAACAGATCCACTCACTTCGGCTCTGGGTCAGTTGGGCTGAGCTGCAGCTGGGCGAGCAGTCACCCTGTCGCCCTCCTCTCACCGCTGCTGGCAGCTTGGTGCACCTCTGTGGGTGTGTGATTTATCAAACGGTGGTTTCAGGGATTGGGTCCAGCGGTTGGTGACAAAGATTCTGGACACATGCCGGGTCCTTCTCGCATTTCTGTTGGGCTCCTTGCACTTATTTTACCAGCGAAACTATGCAACACCAACATACCAACCCTCATTCTACCATTAATCCCAGCTTGAATCTTGAGGTTGACAGTGATTGAATGTGTTACAGCAGTTAGTGTACATACAGTGACAGAACAGAGTGAATGAGTGATAGGGGAGGTGGACATTTCTGACAGATAGCACAACACTGCTCCACACTGTCCACTGCTGATGCTTGATCGCTGTATTTATACTGCATGTCAGTGTGCGGGGAGTTTCTCAGAGTGTGTCATAAATTTTTCACAGTTTTTCAGGCACCAAGAGGGCAGAGTTACTGTATTTTCTCTGGAAAAGGGAAATAACTTCAAATGCAATAAACCCCAGCACCAGTAAATGGTGTAATAAAGTGGCTGTACGTGTGGATTTAGCATTTACTTACTCTTTAAAGATGTGTAGGCAGCATGCTACTTAGAAATACAGCAAAGTCAGCAATGGCAGCACAGCTCTGATTGGCCAGATGTTATTTGTCAGAGCCAGACGAATTCAGTCAGAGCTGGCCAATCAGAGGTCATAAATTCAAGATTAGTCATTTTAGGACTTGATTATCATTAATTACTAAAAGGTCTATACTTGCTCAGATGGTATACTGTAGACTCCACGTATAACCAGTGTGGTGGAGGAAATATCCAGATCCTAGTACTGCTGTACTGCTGTAATAAAACACAGGCAAAGTAGTCCACTATCAGCAAAAGTCTCGCATCAAAATGTTTCTAAAGTGTTTAAGCAGAATCAGGAAAATGTACTTAAGTATTAAAAATTTTACTTGTACTTTTAAAGTAGCTAAGATATTGAGAAATACTGTCTGAGCCCAAAGTGAAACCTTCATAATTCTTTTTGTGTCCTTAATTTATTACAATACATTCAAATTTTATAACAAAACATCATGTTTTATATGCTCTTCATGTGTGCAAAAATCTATAGAGAATATAACTGAATCTGTCAGATAACTGTAGAGTAGAGGAATAGAAGTAGAAAATAGTACATCTTTCATTTTTTTTACATTTCAGATGCTGATGGATAAAGTCATAACCAGAGCTGTGAATGTTCTGTCATTTGTCTGCATTAAACATTTGGAAAGATGCTAATTATCGAAGTACAGTCCATAATTTTATATGTGAAGTTTAAATGCCACTTTCATGTTTTTAATGATTTCAAGTTGTAAAACTCCACAAATGAGTACAAAACTGAAAACAACAATACGTTCACATACAAATATTCTTCAGAAGGTCTCCCTGAAGCTTTATGGTACATTACAGATGTAATTAAAGACTGTTTTCATTTGATGTGATTTGTTCAAAATTGACTGCAGGAGTGGTTTTTGCAGACCACATTAATTAGACACAAATAGTCAGTGGAGAGCCCCCAACGATGTTTACATCCGTCTGTAGACTTTGTGAGTATAGAACAGCTCATACCCACACCAGAACCCTCTCTTTTCATCCTGTATTAGACTTACCTGCCCCCACAAGCAAATTTGTTTTTGCCTGCCTCTGGAGACTCAAGACTGGTTATTTCTTTGCAAGGTCTACTATCATTCATAATACCTGAAATGCATTACATGTCATTGTACATGCTTCCACCAGTAACTGTTTAACTGCCCCCTTCGGTGGTGGTGGGGGCTGATCAGCCTGGTGAATCTCAGCACTGGACTTTAGAGATCGTGGTGTCCACAGCAGTAGCTTGTTCCCTCGGGAAGCATCCATTTCACCTCCTCCCACCTCCTCCACTCCTGCCAGAGCTGCACAGAGAGTCTGTTGTGTTGCACCAAAACAAGGCCTGCAGCTCCAACGCTAGAGAGAGCACAGAAACACATGGAGAGCTAAGTTTGGGGATAGATAGATAGATAGATAGATAGATAGATAGATAGATAGATAGATAGATAGATAGATAGATAGATAGATAGA
>JBAJHX010000042.1:15330364-15362924 GCA_037176925.1 Amniataba percoides | reverse complement strand
GATA
Source organism: Amniataba percoides (assembly GCA_037176925.1). NCBI lineage: Eukaryota > Metazoa > Chordata > Actinopteri > Centrarchiformes > Terapontidae > Amniataba > Amniataba percoides. The sequence continues at coordinate 15,362,920 of JBAJHX010000042.1, read as the reverse complement.
GATAGATAGATAGATAGATAGATAGATAGATAGATAGATAGATAGATAGATAGATAGATAGATAGGTAGATAGGTAGGTAGCAGTGTCAAAAATGAAAATGAAGCAAAACATTTTTACCAGGCTGAATCATCCTTATACAGATGCTGTTTAAATAAGTCTGCTTCCTAATTAACACTGTTTTATACTATGACCATTATATCCTACATTTCTGAAACTTCACATGATATATAAAGTGTGAGGTATAGTCAAAAGAAGTAGGTCAGTAAAGCTCTGGAGGAGCAGTCACGTGGCTCACTGATGGTCTTGGTGTGGGGATGCGGGGCTGAGGGGTAATTATACAGAACGTTTTAATAACGTCCCAACCAACCTCACACAAAGAAAGCCCACAGCGGCCCCGCTGAGCTATTTTTAGCCATTCCAGTGCATGCGGGTCCAGGTTGGAGGTGTTTGAGGTGGGCTGCAGTCAGTGTGTGTATAAATGTGTGTGTTTGTGCGAGCCAGGTTGCTCTGACACAAATAAATGAGCAGTGTGTCTACGTGGCACACAGACTTTCTTTCACCATACATGAACTGTGTTGAAAAGAGCTTTTTCACCACTGCGTGCTGGCTCTCAATGGATATACAACACCGCAATGATAACATGGCTGTGTGTGTGTGTGTGTGTGTGTGTGTGTGTGTACCTCAGGATATGATGGATCTGTGGATGTGTGGTTGAGACGCTGTTCAGACATTAGTCTGACATGTCACTGAAAACATATAGAGCAGTGGATGCAAACAAATACACATACACTTTTTTGGTAGGCATTCATGCAAACCTCCTGTACTCAATTTAGACCAACATAAATAAATCTTAGATGATTAATTAGTATTGAGGTATCTGAATATTTTTGGGTTCACATTTCAACAGTCTAACAACTTCTCTATGTTACAGATATTATTTGTCAAGCCACTTTCAAATAAGTGTTATGTGCTATTACATACATAAAAACACATTTTACAGTACATATAAGATCCATATAATCAGTTTATAAAAAGTACCCATAACAAATGTAATGTAATGTAGAGCAAGTGTTGTATATCATTGGATAAACAACACTGCAATGACAACATGGCTGTGTGTGTGTGTGTGTGTGTGTGTACCTCAGGATATGATGGATCTATGACCTATTTACGACAGAAATTGGAATACAAAAAGAAATACAAAAGAATAAAAAACGACAAAAACAAAATACAGGTCAAATTGTTTGCAGATGATACCATCACATCTGTCTTTAAGATCAGATTATCTAATGTTAAAAGTGAGGATGACTTTTTAAAAAAACAGCATAATGATAAACACCAAAGGACATGGACTGATTATGAGATACAAGCCACTGTGTACAGACATGTAGAGACAGACACTCGTCAGTTCCCCTCAGTTCTGTAGAACCAGCAGCTTTTGGTTCAGTATCACTGCTCTCATTGACTTCATGTTCAGTGGCAGGAAGCAGCTGTTTTACTGTACACTTACACTACAAAGTTAGCAACTAGCTGGTAAACACAATGAAGCATGTAGCAGCTACAGGGACACATATTTATCTCAGGAGTTGATGGAGACCAAAACAGAGTTAAAAGAGAGTGAATATTGGACTTAATCAGATAGACACAAATATGAATGGGAAATGTACTTCTCTGTGCAGCTTGATTGGGTGCAGTCAGGTGGCTGAGAGCACCAATTCGTGTCTCTGAATGGTCTTTCATGCTTTTAGGTTTCAGGTTTTACCTGTTGGCTTTTATTTCTTTGTATGTATTACTTTTTTGTGTTTAAATGTTTATTTAGTCACTTAATTTATAATGTTAATTCATTCATTAATACATTCTCATACTGTGTATATTAAGATAACTTAAGATAATTTAACTATGATATTGTCATTGTTTGCATTTTTCTGTGTCTCTTGTGCCTTGTTTCCCTGTCTTGCCTTGCTGCGCCATTTGGTTTAGTTTCTTGTGCCCTGTTTTCTGTATTTCGTGTGCATTTTGTTCTTGGTGGTGTTCTGCCTGTGTTTCTTATGTTCTCTCAGCCTGGTGTTGTCCTGTCTTGTGGTTTTTGTATTCTGGGTCTTGTTTTTTCATCTTTTCCTGTTTGCTCACTTCCTGTTTTATTTAGAATCCCCTCCTCTCCTCATGTCTGTCACTTTACTTCCTGTCCTTGTGTGTTTCCCTCCTCTGATTACTTGCTCTGCCCCAATTAGTTTCACCTGTCCTCTGTTAGTCTCCTCACCTGTTTCCACTCCCCTCACAGTGTATATATACTGGTCTGTTTCCTTTGTTCTCTGTCACGTTGTCTGTAATATTTTGCTACCCCCTGTTTCTCTCTGTCCTGTGTTCCTGCCCGTCTGTTCCTGTCTGTCTGTTCCTGTTCCCCGTGTTTCCAAATAATTAGTCTTCCCATCCACACTGCCGATCTCCTCTGCATCACTGGGTTCAAACTCCCCTTCCCAACACCAACCGTGACAGATATACTTGTTTTCTTTTGACTAAATTCATAATTATTTCTGTTTAAGACCATAAGACCATATTTCTTTTTCTTCTAATCAACAGACTGACTGTACTGAATGACAATACAAATATGTTAACTGCATTTTGGCAGCAAGAAGACTGTTGTATTTTTTGTTGTACCAGAAAATGTGGTAAACTAGCCACCACGGCTGAACTACTGATGTGCAGCATACATGCAGCAGTTTTGGTCATTGTTCTCACGTCTCAGAATGTGGTGGTTCATTGATGCTAAAGCACTACATTTAACTTTACTAATGCTGAGAAAAACCTTTTGTACTAGCTCAGACAACACTAATGGTCTACTTGAGTTTGTGGTTCAGTTCTTCTTTGACCAGCTAATGCTAAAAATGTGTGTAGTTGTGGAGCCAGGTGTTGTGCATTATGTCCACTGTAGTTTTAAAATCTTAAACATGACCTGCTTTAGTTATCATCACAATGTTGAAACTTCAAATAAGGACAACAACAATTAATATAACAGTAATGTAATTTGAATTATATCAGTGTTTTGTTCTAGTTTTCTACTTTGTGAAATGATTATGATATTATGACAGGCTTTGGATAACATCATCAGCCAAATGGCACACATTATTCTATTAAACTATGTTTTTCAAAGCATGATTTCATCAGTTGCTGTTAAGGGCCACATTTGGCTGTCTGAAGCTTGGCCACATAAACATCAGTCCATGTTGCACCAAAGCTGCTATTATATAATGGCAGCACAACGGGAGATCCTGTAATCCACATGCAGGCAGCGTGGCTAAACAGAGCCAGCTGAATGTGTTTTGGTGAGTGTGTGTTTGTGTGCTCTTGCGATTGCGTCAGCGCTGCAGGGACGGAAGAAGGACAGATGTGCCAGAAGAGCTGAGAAACTCCACTCGAGCCCTGCCTCCTCCTTATGTTCCTCCCCCTTCCTTCTATCAATCCTCCTCTGTCTGGCCGTCCATGCCCTCAGAGCTCCACAGATGTGTTTGTCATGAAACATGCATCGGGGTCGTCAACGAAACCGAGGGCTGCGTGCATAAATCACTTTTGTTAGCCCCAGGAAGAGCTCTGATATAAAAGTATGACCATGCACGGGAAATATGACTAGCAGGGTCGGTGGAAAAGTCCTCAAAGGCCAAGACGTACAAATGAAAAGCTTGATTTGGATAGGCTGAAGGAGATGAAGATGAGAAAAATATTCCTATGAAAAAAGGATATTTATCAAGTCAGTTTCTTCTGCAAGTGAAGACAAACTGGGGAAAAGATTCAAAGAGAGGTTATAAAAGAGAGATGAGCAAGACGAGACAAAGTAAGTGAAATATCATCCTCTCCCAGCAGCAGTCCACAAGACCCCTGATAATTCTGCCTGGAAACTCTGGGAAGGTATAAAATCATTTCACTGCTGTTGGCTGAAAGACAAATTGCTGCTGTCAAAAGTAAAAATGTGTGCGTTCAGGAGACCGCTGTGTTGCCAAGTCTGCTTTTGTCACTTTCCATACGTAGCGAGGAAAGCGACAGAGCAACACTAACAGAACTTTTATCCACAAACAGAACTGTGCATTGTTACCCAGATTTGTACAATTCATGTCAATGCAGCAAAATCACACGGTGGGCTGGGATAGCTGTGTTTCTATCCAAATGTAGCAAGCAGCAAAGATGATGCAAATGAATGTGTTTTTTGATTCATTACACCAATTCTGCAATATCTGAGGTTAGATGCATTGAGACAAATAGCCGGAGGCGCTAATCCTTCCGTCGGGTGCCATTAAACTTGCAGAAGCAGATGATGACTTGACTGAAAGAGTGCCAGTCGATCCTCAAGTGATGAAACCATGATGGAAATATGACATTTATGTTTGTTTCATGTATTAATTTGTTACAGTCTTCTTAGTGGCCCACACATCTGCTGCTGCATTTCATTTCATCACAGGAGCTGAAGATTGAGTGATATGAGTCTCGTGCCTCACGAATAATTTGCCCTGTCTGCTTTCATTGAACTTCCACCATCCCACAGATGTCTGCTGTCTGTCTAGAAAACTAAAATGAAAAATCAATCTAAAAGTTACTGAGTAATATTGTAGTAAGTAAGTAACATATCCACTGACTCCTCCAGCCACTGCCCTGACAGAGTGGCACAGTGTGAAAATCAAAAATCATCTATGTACTAAGGTCACAAATGGAGCCACCTTCAACTAAAACATTGCACAGCTTGTAGGCTGGTAAACAAACTGTACAGTTTCCTGATATCAGGTTAGGGTTGATGATTTCTTGATACTTGCCTGCATTAAAATTGCATTGCGGCTTTAAGACAACAGAAAGCAATAAAACTTTTCCCCCTCCCCTTCTGCTGTGTCTGCTGTTTGTAAATGCAATAACTTGCAGACATTTCTGGATTCTAGCAATCCTTGAGAGATCTGCACATGTGCAGGGAGGAGTCGTTGCATGTGGATATGATGCAGGTGGCTTGACAAAGACAGAGTAACTGTATACGCTCTCATCCCACCCACCATCAATTAGTCCTTGTTTACTCTGGAGGGCTATCTCTCTCGGCTGGGGCCTGCATGTTTAGATGGTCTCTAATGGGGCTGTAGGCCGTCATATAAACTCACCAGTAAAAGGAAGGAACTCTGTCTTTATGAGACACACACAAGCAGGGACTTTACAAGGAGAGTCTTTTATAGGTTCAAACCGATGAACCGAAGCTGCTCACAATAAATACATTATCTGAAAGCCGTGGCTCCACTCCGACGGAGAACTTGTTCACCGTGGTGAAACTGGTGTAACCATTTGCCACAAGGTGGTAGATGGATAGAAATACTCTTATATGATCTGTACTGAGGAAGTCACGCACAAAGATATTTCTATGTGTGTGTATACAGTGTGCTCACATTTGGTTTGTGTATCTGCAAGAATGCAGGAATGTGTGTGTGTACTTGCGTGTGAATGAGACATGTCATCTGCAGAGCTCCAGCTGTTGGATACAGAGCGCCAGAGAACACGAGGCGCAGGTCCAGCCGGCTGAGCGCTGCACGCCCATCGCTGCAGCCAGTCAGCTCCAAGTAGGACAAACACCTCATCGCACTGTTACAGGGACGATGTGTAATTAGCAGTGCTGCAGACACACCTTCCCAGGCTGCGGGTCATGGTGTGATGGTGTGAGAGCTGAGCCAGACCTGTACACAAAGCAAATGTCGGTCTGTGAAAGTTTCTGGACCCGCAGACATGTCTGCACACATTTGGCATGTTGAAGTATTCACACGATCCAACCAGTCCAGAGTCTTAAACACTCTTGTGTTGTCATGAGAGGCTAAATCTGTGTCCAAGTTCTGTCTGCTACACAAGGAATTTCCAATGGGAACTGATGGCGTAAGTCAGTTTGATTAAAATCTCTCCACAGAGCCTCATCGTAGTGTCCAGGCTCAGAGTTCCAGATGAGAGAAACTCTGGGACGAGCTGATGTCATTGTGCCCCCATTATGAAACCAAGCCTACACCCTCTCTTCTGGTATAGTAAGTGTGGAAACGTGTTACTGGTTATTACAAAACAGCACACTAAATGTTGAGTTTGTCCTCCACCAAAAGTCACACTGTAGCAGTGTAACAAGGTTGATGGTTGTACTTGCCTTCCGTTATCTATGCTTTCCATTATTTACCACTGTCTGTGGTCCTGTGTTTGTGGTGCCCTCTAGCAGGACCCCTGTATATTTGGGGGGTGCAGTCCGTTTTGTGTGGTGAAAATATTGTTTGTGTTAATTGCTCATACAATACTGAGATAGTGAGACTCTTGTGAGCAGTTTTGTTAGCTTTGTTTCATTAATGAAATGTTTTCTGTGATTTTGCAAGCTAACCTCATGTGGAAGCTGTGCATTATGTGGCTAACCGACAACGTGAACATCGTTCTTTTGTTTATTTTAGTAATTCTTGGACAAGTGCAATTTTGAGACTGACTCTGTGTTAACAGAAATAAAGTTAAGAGTGGGAGACCGGTGACTGTCTTCACTAGAAAGTGAGAGTAGCCACAGCAGCTTAAGTCACAGATGGAGTAAGCTGGCTAACTTCCTGTCTGGCTCCTGAAAAGTGATATTATGCACTACATCAAATGGATATTACACCAGAGACATCACAGTACCAACACAGTCACGTCCCCTGAAGAACACTATGTGAGTCCAGCTCCCAGGTCCCTCCCCTCTCTCTCCAAAGAGTGCCCCGCCCTGCAGCTTTGCTCAATTTAATTCTTTCTTTTTAACTAATTTTTCTTCAATTGCTCTTCAGTTTATTTATCTTTCATGTAAACTGTTGTTTCCTCATTGCTACTTTGTTAAGTTCGTCTGCTCCGAGTTAGTTCGTGTACAGGAGCAGTGACTGAGATTCAGATCAGATACTCTGCACTGATTGGTTGTTTTGACCCAGCTGTGGCGGATTCTTGTCCAATGACCTTTTGAGGCAACAGGTGGAGCCAGAGGAGTCTGATTTTTATCACTAGTTATCTGTTTCGTGTACTACTGTCAGGACAAGCAAATATGATTAAGTAGTTTTTAAATAGGTTCCCTACTTCTGCTTCATTTTTGCTACTTACCAAACCATCTTTTCATGGTCAAGTTTAGGAAGCAGTCACTGTCATGTCAGAGGCAGACAACTGACTGGCTAATTGGGCCCTGAGATTTAATGAAAGACCAACATCTGTAGGTCTGTCTCTCTCTCACATCTCCTTATGCGGCAAAATTGCTGAGGTTTGTTCCCTGAATAAAGAAATATTCACCAGAACAGAACCAGCCAGAGAGGGATATATCACCCTCATGATGCCAGACAGATAGAGGCTTTTCTTTCAGAGGGCTGGATGCCAGCACCCACAGTCTCTGTTATGCAGCATGACTGTGGTGCTGAGGGCTTTCGATATAAAACCATAGAGCTGTTAGTTTAGACCAACAGAGACTTGTTAAAGTGACACCACTTGGGTTTCAAACTGGGACTGGAGTGTTGCAACAACTGGCTCTAAAAGCTGTAGGCTGGGCTCAAGTTAAATATGACCACAGACCAACCGACACTGCTCGAGGGATTAAATTTTGCACGGCTTTCAGTAAATTTCTCTGATTATTGTTTACACGTCAGGAAATGTATGAGCTGTATGTGTGGCTAAGTATTACAATCCAAGTATCTATAACTGAAAGCAGACATACACAAATGTAAATAGTCAAAAAGCATTAACTGTGAAATGGTATTTTCCAAGTACAAGAGCTGATGATACTCAGATTTTATGCTCATATTCTAAATTTGATCTCTATAAAGAGCCAACATTTCCTCTCACTGCAACAGACTGAACTCGGTTATTAATCATTATTATAACTAGTTATAACTAGATCATTGTTAAGTTTACATCATGAATTAGTTTTATGTTGCCACAGTACAGCCAGGTTACCTCTGTTATCGTAACAGAGCAGCTTGTGCAGAACACAACTCACATCTGTGCAGCGTGCATGTGGCAGGGGGGAAACAGGCCTGTCAATAAGAGGGTTTTGAAAGATGTCTTTACTGTTGTGGCTTTCTACAGGAAGCAGTGGGGTTTCCACTGAGGGGAGTGCAGATTGAGCTTTAAAACATCTTCAGGTGCAACAGCTAATGTTGGCATGAAGAAGGATGTCTGATATTAATAAATACAGCCATACGCAGCTTCAGCAGCATCGAATGACATCGTTTTTACTTTCATCGTTTTTATTCTATTATTTCTTTGTGTTCTAATTGTATTGTAGTCTATGGGTCATTCATGGTAATTACATATATTGTATGTTATATAAATGTAGCTTATTTGCTTTTTAGCTAATGGAGCAGAGGTTCACTTCTGATGATTCCTCATTCTTTGTTGTCTTACTGCAATGTCCGCACCTGGACCCCTTTTCTTCTGAGATGAGCTACTGAACAGAGACATACAGTGAGCCTTTATTTCACTTTTGCAGGCTGAATTTGAAGCAATATTAAACAAAAAGCTATCAGTCCGTTTGAAGCTGGATGCTCCTAATTGATTTCTTCTGCAGCCTCGTTAACCTCCTGAATCCAGACCTCCTCCGCTGCAGCTTTTTCCAGCTTGACAGACTCCTCCATCTCGGAGACTACCCATCTGATGCAAACCACCTTTTTGGAGAGCATGTGTTTAAAGCTCTTCATCCCTGACATCTAGTTCTTGTAGCTGTACCTTTCACAGAGTTCCTGCCTGTGGCTCTCCTTCTCCTCAGAGATTTACATTGAAAATGTGAGCTCCCTCTTCAAACTCCCCTCCTTGTGGCTGAGCTCCCTGTGGAGGGTTTTCTGTAGAGACTTACTTCTCCTTCAGGAGTGCCAAGCTCTCTCTCTGTGAGCAATATAAACAACACCCGCTCCCCAGAAGTGTTTTTACAGCAGCATTTTTATGTTGTATTTGTTACATAAGATGAAATAAATCAAGCTAAGAAAAGCAATCCTAAAAAAACTACAAAGAGGTTGAAACATCTTGGCAACAAGAATGGTTATAATTTTACTGAACAACTGCACAGCATTATTATTATAATTCATATTAATATTAATATTATTTCACAGTCAACACATGATGATGAAAATGACTGACGCCATAAGTGTTGTACAGTTTTATTGTAACGCGCTGCCCTCTCGTGTCAAATAGTTGTAAGCGCAACTTAAACACGTCATCAACAGTGCCGGGTCACGTCTTTCGCGCATGCGCAAAGTGTGCAACCAACACATTTCAAACTGGACGGCGGGTAGTAGAGACGAGACAGAAAAAAAGCACAACAAAGGTTCATTGACGAGAATTGAAATAAAAAGAAAATGACCAGCACGCTGAAAGGAATTACCCTCAAAGGCAGCACGGAGCTTGTAGCTGAGTTCTTCTGTAAGTATTTTTGTTGAAGGTGTTAGTTTGAGTTCAGCAGCTCGTTTTTCACTCGCAGTCATGTCGCGCTGGGGAGCTAACATGCTACTGGGCCTGCTCACTTTTCTGCACCCGGCATGGCAGGAAACACCGCATCAAAAGCCCTGGAAATAAATTAATTCGAAACTGCAGGGGCTCCGCTCTGTTTCAGCAAAACGAACTTTAACTGCAGTGAGCTTTGTCTAAATGTTTAATATTTGATCTGTGTCGTGCTCGCAGTGAGGAGCACCGCCCACCACGGGCTGTGCTGGTGGACAAGTCGAGCGACACGAACAGCTCAAAGGCTTCAGTTACATGTTAAATTTGTCTTATTTTAGCTACTGTTTGGTGTGTTTTGTATGCCGAAATCACCAGGAGACTACACTGTTTTACCAGGTTTGTTGGTCACTGTCTACGACTTGTATATCTGCCAGTATACATAGATGAATTTGTACATAGTCAGTTTATGGATGAGGTTCGTTAAGCAACAGCGAGCAGACCTCAATCAGCTGTGACAGTACTAAATTAATCACGACAAAGAACAATAGTCACGTATTAAAATACATCAAATCATATTAGAATTATTTGTTACGGAGTATATTTCCTTCTTACACAGTATTGTGGATTTTGTGGTATGTGTATCTTTTGTGGTGTGTTTTGATGTTCTGTTGAATTTGGTCTTAGGTTTCTTTCTGTATCTTATCTTTGAACTGTGTTTAACTATGATCTGCTTAACTGGCTGGCTGACTTTTTACTTCACATCTGATCTGCTCTCCACAACAGCTTTTGGCATCAACAGCATCCTGTACCAGCGGGGCATCTATCCTCCAGAGACGTTCACCAGAGTCACCCACTATGACATGAGCCTCCAACTCACCACTGATCCCAAACTGAAGGACTACCTGGCCAAGGTGGTGTCTCAGCTCAAAGGTAGCCTCAGCAGCCCCACTTCATGCCTTGACTGCCTCACATTTTCACAGCATTTTTATGGGGTTTTCACTCCAGGTGGTGAGATAAGGGTGTGTAATCTGTTAGAAAAGCTGTTGGTTATGATCTCATTGTGTTATTTTTGTTTGAAAGAGGCAACAGTGAAACTTGCTCTAGTCATTTTGAACTAAACGGAGTAATTTTATCTGGTATCCATCAAATTGTTTTCATCAAACCATTGGTGGTCTGTAGATTATTACAATATGATTTTAAGAAAAAGTCTTAATTCTAACTGTCCAAGCAGATCCTCATATATCTCATGTTGTGTGAGATATATATCACATGACTGAATAGTAAAATGTGCTAATCTGCACTGAGAGGAAAGGGTGTTGTTAAATTTGAAGATGCATTTGTTCTCTGGTTGCAGAGTGGCTCTTTGAGTGCACAGTGCAGAAACTGGTGCTGGTGATCACCTGTCTGGAAACCAACGAGGTGCTGGAGAGATGGCAGTTTGACATTGAGTGCGACAAGTCGGCCAAGGAGAACAGGTCAGCTCCTCTTCTGTCACCCTGTCCTTGAAAAGTTTGAGAGGCAATAGTTTGGTTCTTCATTTAGCGTCACAGCATTTTTGTGTTTGTCCAATGAGACTCCAGCAGATGGCAGACATGAGTCATCTACCACAACCACACGCTCTGCTCACGTCTGCTTAAGCCTGGTCATATTCTCTTTTCTAATATTTAGTAGCTCTCACATGCAAACCTTATCTAGCAGTGAATGTATTGACAAGTACAGTGGGAGCATCACAGCCTTGATATGTCATCTTGTTCTGAAAACTATTATAGATTCATCAGTGAGTTATACTGTTAGACTGGATGTTCCTCATCAACATGAACACACACTGTAGTTTATTTGGACCACACAGGTCTTCATGGGGCTTACAGACAACACACAAAAAATGATAAGATATTACCACCTTCACTATAAGAAGCGACTTGGAAAGTTTAGCAGTGGCTGACTTGTTACCACAGAACCAAATTCACTTTTTGACACACGTGGTTGTAGCGACGCCTGTCTAGGACTTATATTCAGGATGGTCACACAACACTATGGTAATATTTGTGGAGCCATCAGTGACAACAGAACACAGACAGATGGAGCTGGAGTTACCTTTGTGTCAGCTGATCAGCTGTTCATTCATGCTCAGCTGACTAGCAACATCCAATAACATTTATACAGTTGTATGTGTGTTCACAGCAGACATTATGACCTGACAGTTCTCAGTGAGACTCTGCCTCACTGCATGTGTGTGCACTTTACTTCAGATCATGAATGTAAACTCGCTTGTCATTGTTACCCAGTGCTCCCAGAGAGAAGTCCATTAAGACCATTCAGGATGAGATCCGCTCTGTTATCAGGCAGATCACAGCCACAGTGACGTTCCTGCCGCTGCTGGAGACGCCATGTGAGTACCACACTCTTTTCTATCAGCAAACGTGTGTAGCATTTCACATGTTCATAATCCAGAACTGCAACTGACATATTTGACTCTTCCTGTGACCCACTGACCTTTGCCTCCTCCTGTCCAGGTGCATTTGACCTCCTTGTCTACACGGACAAGGACCAGGAGGTTCCTGAAAAGTGGGAAGAGTCTGGGCCGCAGATTATCAACCAGTCAGAGGAGGTGCGTTTACGCTCCTTCACCACCTCCATCCACAAGGTGAACAGCATGGTGGCCTACAAGAGGACTGACTCAGTTTAAACCTAAACCATAGCCCCCCTTCACTGCACAGGCTGTATATAGCACCAACCACTGCCCCCTACAGAAATCAGTAGATTTTACAGCGCCCTGTCCTACCTCACTGTCTGCGTCTCTGTCCGAGGTTCTCGTCACTGAAGACCCAGTGCTCTCCTCCCATTGTTTCTGAACTTTACTTGTCTTTTTGAGAAGGATGTGGAGGCAGCTTCACTGATGTGAATATTTCTCATGAGAAGTGATTTGTCAATCAGGAATGTTTCTTTTCTTCTGTTGTGTTCCCCTTTGCCTTAACTTTCTTTCAACCTCTGTTTTAGAAGCGAGTGGTTTATATGTTAAACTTTTATAAAATGTAATAAATAAATGTCTTTCACAGTGGTTTGATTCCAATTTTACTGTTTCTGACCAGAAGGTGGCAGTGTAACATAAAGTTACTGGTGGGTCCAGGTGTGGGATGGTTTGGGTTTGTAGTGTACACATTATACCAAACTCTACAACAATACAGAGAAGAAGCATTATTTTTACAGGACACACCATTTACTCACAGCGTTCGGTGGTGCTGGTAGTTACAGATGTGGAACACCTTCATAATGGTACCATAAGAGCACACTGAAAGAGACATTGTCACCTGCAGGAAACACCCATATTTGTCATCTAAAAGTAGTCCTTTCTCACTGTAATGCCCTTTCGTGATCATAAAACAAGACAATAAACCCAAAATTGTCAGAGACAACCCAGAGACTGGAATTAGTAAGGAAATAATAGATATTTAGTTTAGATAGTTTTTGAAAAAGCACAGAGGTTGAACAACAGGCACATGTATTCCAGTCCTGGAGACTGATTTAAGGTACAAAACACAAACACAGATACAAATGAGCCTTCGGAGCATGTGCGTCTACAAAAGTGCTTTAGTTAAGACTGGGCTGACAAGTGTGTTTGTTGCTGTTAATAAAGTGCACCGGTTACTGTGTGCTCAGTACTTCTGTTTTTTCTAACAGTGTAACGTGATCCCAATGGTGACGACTGAATGCTGAAGCTAAAGTAAACAACCAATATCTTCTTTATAATCATAAACCTTCGATTCCTGCTCTGCACTGCTTGACCTCGTGTTTGTAATAAAACTGTCCTCACTTGTTAAAACTATAAATGTTAACTGACCTGCATAAACCAGGCGCTCAAATCCAAGCAGTGACATACAACATTTTTCAGTTGGAGAAATCATCAGTCTGTTACCATTTTAGCTTTGTTTGTCGCAGCAGTGGTGGCACACAGGTGTTCAGCCCTGATCTCACAGTCACGTTACCGTCCTACTGTTTGCAGGCCTGCTGGTACTGCTGCCATCATCCTCAGACATGGCACTGAAGTTCAAAATAACCAGTCTGAGTTATTATGAATGCTTTGTTTGAGGACAACAAACATTTGAGAAAAATGTAGGAGAAATAAATATAGCTTTGCTGTCAAAATTAGTTTTTTTCTTTCTGTTTTGTTTTACCTTTACTTATTGTCTTTGTGTGTATAAAGTTATATGTCATCAGAACTGTAATGTACTAGTAGTTTTAGACAGCAATGCAACAGTGGTTTCTGTGAGATTTTGTGATTTTAAATAATCACTACGTTTTGTTCCACAATCAGGATCAAACTGACTGAAGTTGTTTCTCTTTTGGTGGATTTTTCTTTGTACATCAGTTCTGTCAGCCTAGCTTAATGCTCGATAAAAGATTTTTACAAGTGAGGTTGTGATGTATGTTAGCTGAACATCATATCAGATCTGAATGATGTGTACCAGAGCCAGATGACCCCTGTGCCATCACATCAGATGTGTCAGTTATGTTCTGCTGCTGGCTGAAATACAAATGACGTCAAAGTAATCAATCAATCAAACACGGTCTGGTCAGGTTGTCCACAATTTAACGCGCACATTACTCCATCATTGAGTGAGAAAAATGGGATGTAAAAAGCAGCCTCTTACAAGGGGAGAAGCATGTGGACAAATAAAACAACTTTTTTTCTTTTAATTGTGAATTGGTCCTATGTTATAATCAGCAACAAGGCAGTGGAAAAATCTAGACCCATTTCCCTTTGAAACTGCAGGCCTAGTCTTTGGCTCTTTTACATTTTGAACACAGAAAACAAAATTGAACACAATACAGTACATTTCCAAATGTAGTCTGAAAGAGTTACTAAGAAAGGTCCTTCAAAAAAGCAGAGATGGGATTTTTTTTCAAGGTATGAAAACTACATTTCCTATATAAAGAACTGTGTGCTTTTGATAAAAGGATGACCTTACAATATAGAAACTCTAATAAATATATAAAACAAAAATAAATATGCAATAGTTAAGACAATGAGTGAAAAAAATGTTACAAAAGACTCAAACCCTTGTGTGTGTGCTGTGAGCAAAGCCACATTTAACAAGCTTATCAGATTATTGTGACATTATGTAAAGTATATAGAAAGTACAATATCTGAATCCCACTGGAATAGTGCTGATCCCCGGGGATCTACCTCTCACCATTCAGTGTTCCCCTAAATGCCACTACCTGTGAGAGATAGTGCAGGTGAGACTTCAACATGAAAGCCACTCTGTGCAAAAATAAAAATGGCTATGGTAATAAATATAGCTTAGTGCTGACTGTTATTTTCTCTGGTGAGTGAAAGCCATGAAGAAATGGTGGGGACAGGAAGACAGGTCTCACAAAGTTCAGCGAAACGAGCATGACGAGGATTATGTGTCACTGACAGCAGTTTGTAATGAGTTTTTTTTAAGGATATGACAGCCTGCATCTTATTTTCATACTTTGGCCATTATAATTAACTGTTAGGTTCAGTACTCAGTGACGTTATAACTGAGATCTGGGTAAAGTGACGTCAAGTGGTGAAGTGGACGTCACTGTAAAGTGATCTGAAAGCTTGTCAGCAAACCAAGAGGTTATCCAAACCACTTTATTTTAGCTTAAGAGAAGTCTTGATAATGCTTCTGCATTTCCAGATCTGAGCAATTGGTGGTACAATACTATCACAGATAGGAATGATGGAAGAACCTTGCAAAATAAGATGGAAGTTCTTAGTAACCATCATTATTCTTTAAGTGTTTGCAGAATCTTTGCCATATGTTGGGACGTTCCCTAACATAAAGACATGAATTATGTTGGCCCCTTCCCATGCACAGAGCATGTTTGTCCTTGTCACGCTGATTTCATGAAGTTTTGTGAGACCAGGCTGGACAGGGCGAACCCTGGAAGTTTGTGTTGGTGTTGGGATCACACCAAGCCGTTGACCAGCCCCTTCTCGCACTCCTCGGCCAGACGCTTCCAATGCTGACGGTTTTTCTGACATCCTTCCAACAAGGGGGTGCAATACTCTGACATGCCCGCCAAGGTCTGTGAGAGCAAAAAATACACTTTATTTAACACGGGAAACATTTACTGTGCATTGTTTTAAACTACAGTGTTCATTGATTTAATATCTTGTTTCACGTTTCTTCGACGACTGACAGCGTCTTTCCAGCAATAATAGGATTAATATCCGTCCTTGCTATTAGCAAAATATCTTTTCCAACTATTCATCTGGTTGCATGGTCTGGTCCAGAGACTGAAACTGTAGTAAAACAGCATAGCTGCTTGAATTACCTCATATAACTGAGTGCAGATGGCATCAATGAAGGACACCTGCATGCTGGGAATCTTATCTCTTTTCTCACGGTTCATGAGGTCCTATAGTGAAAAGATAGAGAAAAATGACACGTAAACATTTAAAGAGTATGTAAATTATACATTTTCTGTTTGGTGGACATTATGAAGCTCCTTTGGGAGGCTGTTTCAGGGAGCCACAGCTACTCACAGAAGCTACAGAAAAACTATTGGTAGGACATCCCCATATGGTCTCAGGGGTCTCAGATTCATGACTTAAACCAGATCAAAGATAAGGCTGCAACCGATGATTGTTTTCATCTCCAGTTAATCTGCTGGTTACTGTCTCATTTAATTACCAAAAATCATAATATCACACAGATGTCTTTACATTGCCTGTTTTAGCTGAGCAAAAGTCCAAAACCTAAAGATTTTAAATTGATCAATCAATCAATTAACAAACCAGTTAGTAAGACAGTCTAAGACATATCTTAGTCAATTATTGAAAACTAAGAAGGCAGCTAATGAAAGAATGCTGCAGTTTTATAAAAGAAATCCTGATGCAACTAGACAGTCTGGAAAAGTGTTTTGGATTGGACGTGGAGATTACAGGCCCCAAAACAGATCCCTGAGGCACACCACAGTTTATATTCTACTTATAAAATCTTTTGTCTCATTACACTGCACTTACACTGGGCTCAATGTTCAGCTCACGTCGCTCCTTATCTCCTTGTTCGAAGAACTCAGTGGCGACCAGCTCTGCAATCTGCCTCAGAGAGAAGACACTGAATGAATTTACAGATCTTTAATCTAAAGCCGACCTGTTGCTTCGAAAATTCAGCGAACTTTCAGTTGATAAAAAACAAAGGATGTAAAAAACAAAAGTACACATAAAAGACTTAGTCTGTTCAGGTTGCACCAATTCCACTTTTCAAACTAAGCCTTTCACAGTTTTCTTTGTTAACATTACTGCCAAATCTTCAGTTTGATTTGGATGTGAATTTTGTTTAAAAAAAGAGTGGTAGTGAGTTAATGGTCTCCATCTGTTAAACAGAGAGGCAAATGAGATCTGACTGCAGCCTGGGGCTTCAATCAGTATCACTCTGCGTGAATATGTGTGCTGAAGCCATCTGCAGCGCACTGATTGAGTCTGTAATCAAGGCTCAGGACTGAGAGCTGCAGGGGAACGGAGAGAGAGAAAGAGCTTATCATAGCTGACTAAAAGCAACACGAAGCATACGGCACATGTTAACTGGAGAGGCTAAGTAACTGTCTTAATTTAATTACCCTCACGTCTGTCAAAGGACCAATGTTTTCTGTCTGCACAGCAGAGCAAGTGAGCTGCACGTCAAAATAACTTCAGTGGTCGTGGACCACTTCTTCCAACAACAGCTCGAAAGGCCTACTGGATTCATGAAAGCATTTCAGACTGTTGATTTTGGAGGATGCTTGCACATACTTAAGCCATATGTTCATGATCATTATAGTCAAGCAAGTCAAAGTCTCACTGGTCATTTAAGGCCATCTCAATCAAAACTAAATGAAAGCTGAGACTGGGATGGTTTATTACATCATATATATCAGCATATTAAATCCTGATCCTGCTTTCACAGTTTTGTGTGTCACGTCCATCAGTTTAGAAAAATACCAAATAAATAATTGTTGAGATTTGGGAACATGGCAACATCTCCACAAGTCTGATGAGACAAAACACAAGCAGTTAGATGACGGGTTGTAACCAGCATGCTTTATTTGAAGGTAAAATGGTGATTGCCCCTTTGACTTCCAAAAAAAGTTTGGCTAAGACGTTTGTTCAAAACTTGTACAATTAGGTTGAAAATCTGCAGATAAAGAAGTTTATCTCTGCAGAGGATGGGACGTCACAGAGGACAGCGTCTCCTTCAGGTCTGGTAGATGAGAGGCACATTTGATAATGAGATCCCGATGTGTGTGTGCGTGTGTTTGCTGAAGTGAAAGAACACATTTGCATGTGTGTGCATGTTTACTGTCCTGCATGTCTTTATAGGTGTCATCTGAGGACAGGGGCA
This sequence comes from Amniataba percoides, assembly GCA_037176925.1. NCBI lineage: Eukaryota > Metazoa > Chordata > Actinopteri > Centrarchiformes > Terapontidae > Amniataba > Amniataba percoides. The sequence goes on along the minus strand of JBAJHX010000042.1, from coordinate 15,345,148 downwards.
CAGCTGTTTTTATTAATGAGCGCTTGCTGTTCAACACACTCAGCCACATACACACAAACACACAGTGTGCACCTGCCTGCACCTCTCTCCACTGTGCCTGTGCTTCCTAACGAGGCGCAGGCTAACGAAGGTCAGTGGGGAGATGAAACAACAGGGACGCGGCTCTGAGGAGGCCGAAGAGAACTCTGACACAAATATATGTGTGAGAAGGAGAGAGGAAGTCACCAGGTAAACAGAGTAAGAAGCGAGTGTGTTTCTGAGACAAAAGAGAGCCAAAGAAAGACTCTTTAAAGGTGGTTCAGGCCACAGCAGGTGTTTCTCACTTTTTGTTTCCAAAGGCAAAGTACGTACTGTGACATCACTGATGGCGCGACCTGAAGTCGAGTTAAGTTCAGGTTTAGTTTAAATGTCACTTATAGTCATACTGGGTAGAATCGTACTAAAATATATTTGAAGTGTAGTACAACATCAGCAGTTTTCTATCTTCTGTTGAATGTAAACTTTATGGTGAAGTACATTGTAACTGACTTCTGCTTCTTCTCGTTTATGCTGTCATTTGTCCTACAGAAGCTAAATTCAGAAACCAGAGGGGCAGAAGAAGGGTTCAGTATATGTGACAGCACAAACATCTCACACAGATAAGTAAGAGGGATGGGTTTTTTACCCTTTTTTGCACTGGCCAGGGCTTGGTGATGGCTGAAATGTCGCATGCAGTCATCAGCATTGATCTGAAGGTGGAGATACATTGACACACATTGATATTCACAGAGCCACACTATAGATAATTGGTAATAGCTCCTCAAAGCAAAAGCACATATTCTACCAGTGTGAGTGAATATAGTGCTGGGAGTCAAACATGAGTATATTATGTGTTTAAAATCAGTCATATATTTCAGTAACATTTGTTTGCATTGAACTGCTGCATTATACAAATGTTTTATAAGTAATTTAAGGCAATCATAGATGAAAAAATTGTTCCAGCTCCTCCTAAAACTTCAAATTGTGTTTGAGTTTTGAACCGATCTCACCTCAGTAAGTCTCTGTGTTGCTCGTCCTCCCAAACAAACTGGCTGTTCTTGGTGAGCTCAAAGAACTCCCCGCGCCTCCTGACACCACACACACACACACACACACACACACACACACACACACACACGCACACACACACACACACGTACAATGACACAGATAATTATCCACATGTATCACTTAAAGTACTCACCTTCTCTACCACCCACTGTCTAGACTGAGAGAGGGATGAGATAAGAGCTGAAATCACTGAGGTAGATCAATTAAAAAAACTTTTAAAAAAAGAGGAAGTGAAAGAATGAAAAACTGTATATAAGATGCAGGAAGGCAGGAAAATGTAAGCATGCAGACATCTGCTACATTAAAGCAAGATACTTTCACCAGAATCCATCGAAACAGAACTGTGGGTGTTATTCATCTGACTCAACACAAAACTGGACAATCTTATCTTATCTTATCTTATCTTATCTTATCTTATCTTATCTTATCTTATCTTATCTTATCTTATCTTATCTGCCTCATCATAATCAACAGCAGCAGGCACCTGTTTTTAACAACTGGATGTGTTTGCAAGTACAGTAGCAATTTGGGACAGAAAACCAATTCAGTGTCATCATGACACGATACTGGAGAAAGATAATCATAAGCCTAACCCAATCAGAGACCATAATAATGATAAAGAAGAGGAGTTTTTCTAAGTGCTGATTGAACGTAACCACCCTTCTCCTTCTTTTGCCTAAAAGGACGTTTCGCCTTCTGTCTCCCCCCTCTCTGCCCCTCTCCAGTCAGATTTCCATCTGGGCTTGACGTTTGGTACCTACTTCATGTACAGGGCCAGGTCAGTGGCCAGAATAGCCCTCTCGATCATCTTCAGAGTGGCCTTGTACTCATCCAGGGACAGGCCGCTCAGGATCTGGTTCCCCTGGAGAGAGAGAGAGAGAGAGAGAGAGAGAGAGAGAGAGAGAGAGAGAGAGAGATGGAGGGAGTGTAAGAACAGCTCTCTATCTGATTCAGTGATTTACACAGAGCACATATACCAGAGTTTGACGAGGTGTGTGTGTGTACGCAGAGTGAAACAGCAACCCTCTAAGGAATAGATACGATGCACCGACAGCGTTGCCTGCAGTTTGTTCTGTGATAGACCCCCAGGGGGGTTGGCATGACAACGGTAGACTGCAAAAGCACACACACATGAAAATAAATAAATTTTAAAAAAACTGAATCCACATGTCTGTCCTGAATGTTTATTATCATGTGAGTTGACACATTATTCCATGTGCCTTCAATTTCAAGTGCTTTCAAGTGTGTATTTGCACTACTGCTTATCAGCCTGCATGTCTCTAACGGGCTGTGTGTGTGTGTGTGTGCGTGTGTGTGTGTGTGTGTGTGTGTGTGTGTGTGTGTGTGTGTGTGTGTGTGTGTTTGCATCCATGTGAATATAGCCAGCAGGAGTGGGGTTAAGTGGTGCTGTGGAGTCGGGAGTGTATTTAAAGTTCGTTTTGAGTCTATAAAGATCTGACGAGGCTGTAAGTCACTGTGTGTTACGGGGCTATCAGAGTGTTTTGTGCTGGGATGGCAGCTGGAAAAGACAAGAGAAGAACAACAGAGACCCAGGATCCTACGTTAAGGTCTGTGAGCAGCCGTCATGTCCCTACGCAGGAAGATGAAAAGATCTGAACTGTGACCCAGTTAAAGGAGGATCTTTCAAAGTTCAGCAGCACGGTTTAATGTGACATACACATCACTAATAACGCTGTTTATGTGGAGGATTACAGTGTATATCCAGTGTTATAAAACTTAAACTTTGGTTTAAAAAAATACACAAAAAACATATTTTTTGCAGGTTTCTGGTTTTATCTGACCAGATTTCTGCCTCCCCCTTCAGTTGAGGTGAATGAGATATTGTTTGTGGTGCTCACAGAATTGAAAATGACATTTAAAAAATGGACAATTTCATTTTGAAGGATCCTCTATTAAAGTAATAGTCTATAAAAACATGCGACAGTGTGTTCTGAGAGAGAAAACCACAGACTGGTCATCCTCATCTCCTGATGAACCAGGTGCAGGGCTAGAAGACAAACCTGTACCATACTGCAGACGGACTGTCTGGTTCTCTGTCCCTTTAAAGGTGGGAGGCTTTGTGAGTCCACAATAACATGGATTTGCATGTAGGAGAGTGAGTGGTGCTAAAGATTTGCATGGATTTACAGCTGATCACAGGATGATGTCATTGTTGCTGGTGTGCCTGGCTCAGAACCAGAGCTCATCAGACACTGCTGCTGATTCTCTAACATTTCCATGCCAAGTGACAAAGGACATTTCATTAGCCTCCTTAAGACCTGAACTTGGACTAGTTGGAGAATGAGTGTAGATGAGTTAGAAACGAGGTTCCAAAAGACTACAGGGTTTACCTGAGGATTATATTACATGCAAAAATGTTCTTGTTTTATCTGCTAACATTTTTACTACCTCATGTGCATGTTATTACGTTACCTGCTTTTATTACATTTATTTGAACAGTATAGGCAGCTGTAATAGAAATTACCATCCTTTAACTGCAATCTAAAACATATATGTGACAATATGGGCATCTAACAGTCGGCACTGTAAGACCACAGCTCATCTGAGACTTCCTCTGTAATTTGCAAACTGTGAAGATTTTAAAATGGTTTCTGAGGCTGGCAGGGAGCCATGCAGGGACACCAGGAGAGGAGGGAGATCAGGCCCCCAAACAACCCAGCTGCTGCATACTGAATCAGCTGCAGCTGAGAAAGGCCAGCTAAGGTCGTGTTCTGCAAACTGCCATGAGGATAAAATCTGGAAGTGCGGAGAGACTATTTGTCTGATGTTTTTGTTCGCTCACTCTACCTCGTACAACACTCACATCCATAACGACAGACACATCTCTTCCTCTGCTACACGCACATGTAACTGTAACTGCAGAGCAGACAGCATGTTCTCTCTGACATCAGTTAGTGTTTGCTTTAGCAGAGCTTTTTTGCAGCAGCCTGTGGGCTTTGATGAGTGTTTCAGACTCCGATACCGTAAATGGGCTGTAAAACCAAAACAACGCACTAGAGAACGTTAAAAAGCTCAGCAGAGCTGCAGAATTGGGTAATAATTCTTTCTGATTTAGAAACAACGAGAGCCCCATTTCACATTAAAGCGTCTGCTGCTTCAGAGATGATTTAAAGATACTGATTAAAGCTGCTCTAATTAATATTACTATATTAACGACAGATAAAATGATTATGTGTGATATGAAAGAGGTTGCTCCACAGAGAATTATCACCTAACTCTGCAGCTCCTCTCCGCTCTTTCAGCTCATTGCAGTTTCCTTTTCTGTCCTGCTTCAGTCTCACACCTCTCATCAACATTCGCTTGCTTCCAGCCAGAAAGCAGCAGCAAACAGCAGACTGACAGTTGTAAACTGGCTGTTGACATAGTGGAGCGTTTAGCAGCTAAAGAGACAGGTATTTCTCTCAGGAGCTGGTAGAGCTGAAAGGAGAGTGAATATTGGACTTGAATTCATCTGCTGGACACAAACACGACTTGAAATGAATGCTCCTGCTGCTCTGACACTGAGCAGGACATTTTACAGTGGAAAAATAATCCTGTCAGTGCTTTTTGTCAGACAAGCACGTAACAGTGACGCTGTTTCTAAAGTACATGAAGCCTGGTTTGGTATTTCTGGAATGTGATTTATTGTTCCACCTGCTACACCGACATATCTGCCATAAGCTGATTTAACTATCTGGCTCTAAAAGACAGGTTCGGCTTTGCTCTGAGCGATGCAAACACAGGTGTGACTTAATGCCGAAAAGGGAAGTAAAGTTGCTCACAGATGTTCATTCGCCCGCGATCACTCAGCACCTAATGAAACATACTGCTTGTTAGACAAAGTAAGAAACCATTTAGGACTAATGTGTCCTCTAATCTGATAGCTGGTGGGCAGAAGGATTGTGCAGAGAGAGAGAGAGAGAGAGAGGAATGTTGGGTCGACTGGAAAGCGTCCCACGCGTGTGTGTGTGTGTGTGAGTGAGGGCACCTACAGGGCTGTTGAGGATCATAAGGCAGTGGTCGAAGTGGTGATGCTCCATGGTGGAGTGGCAGTAGAGCTGGGCCAGTGGGTGGTCGCTCCTGGACACACACACACACACACACACACAAGAAGTAAGAAACACTCGGTGGACACAGTGTGCGCCCACACATGCATATACAATCATACATACAGTTTAATGAGTCATGCTCTCCTGCTGTACCTCTGTATGTAGGAGTTGTTGACTCCTCTGTGGTCCAGGTCATGGCTGAGAGTTGCAATCATCAGAGCCAAGACCTCCACATCGCTCAGGTTATTCTGTCGGGAGATGGACAAGCGGATGAAGTAAGAGGCAAGTATGCAGGATAAAAAAAAAAAAACACAACAGCAGCTGGTTAGCAGACAATCTGTTGCTACAATCAAACCAAACAACAGCCTCGGAGCTGTGAACACACAGTGCTGCTGTGACTCTCCACACACTCAGCGTGCAGCCTGCAGTGGACGGCAGGGCTGATTCTGTGCAGCAGCTTTTACAGAGAGCTGAAAGAAACTGATGTTTCTAGATTGGAGCTGCTGATAGTTGCCAATATTTAATGTAGAAATGTTTCTGTGTTAACCGCTATTATTAAGTGCTGTCCAAACAACTTTAGTCTTGGTTGTGTAGGAGATCCTTTGAGATATTTGAACATCCATTATATGTTTTCATTTTGAGGTTTAACTTTTCGTGTTTATCTCCCGGGTGTGATTGTCCAACAAGAGAGCAAACTACTTCAGTGCTTTCCAATAGCAAACTATTAATTCTGGGACACTGCAGTGTGCATTATCAAGAAGAGACGCTGATAAAAGGCCATAAATTGTTTACTGCAAAGGAATCTTTTATCATAAGCAAGTTCAAATCTCCACAGTGAAACCTCAAATCAAAGACGTGCTCTGAGTTCCAGTAAAGTAGATTTAGATTTGCGGCTGCACTGACCTGCAGACGTCCCGACTTGAGCAGGGCGAACATGCTCTGCGCCGTGTTGAAGGCGTGCCTCCAGTTGTGATAAGCCACATTCTTCCTGTAGTTCTTCTTCACACTCAGAACCCACTGACATAAACTCTGCAGAAAAGGGAAGAGCAGAAAAAGATGGATTTATTCAGCCAGGTGGACTCGCAGCACGTGAGCGCGAAATATCTATCGACATGACAAAGGCCTTAAAACTCCCCTCGAACTCGATGTTCCTTCACGAGGCCGAGCCTGGAGATTATGTAACCGTGCAGGAGCTGCCTGAAGGGCCCGTGTACCGTAAACCATCTGATAACAGCTGCTGTCCAAATAATCGTGGTCTAAAAGAAGCCAGTGGTGAGCTGTGTTCATGAGAGTTTTTATCTTTAACACAAATATTGTTTTTCCTTCGCTAATTATTTCCAGCTGTAGTATTTCTGTTTGAAAATGAGAGCAGCACAGTGCTCAGTAGGATTCTGGTGTTCTACTTAAATCTATTGTTACTGAATAATAAAATGACTGAATTTTATATGATCCTGACATTTTTGTATTATACTGACATTTTATACTTTGCTGACAGTGTTTACATTGTTTGGATGTTTTCCTGGTTGTACTCAGTTAGTCCTTCACTGTTTCTGTGCTATATGACTTTACTGCGACTAAATTCAAGAGAAAGAATGAAAAAACTAAAGAAACAATTTTATGAGTGGGGTGTAAAATACCAGCAGCAGACAGAAAAAGGCAAAGATGATTGCCCTCTCTGTTTGTCTTTTCTATGCTGCGTGGTCATCATGAACGCACAGTGAAGTAAACTAAACTCAAATGATGTGTCATTATCTCTGCAGGGATCATTACATTTGATCTTAGATTATAATGAAGGACTCTGCAGCACTGAAAATGTCACAGCAGTAATTAAATAATAACATGTTGCACAGTTTAACTTCCCCCCCTCCCCGGGTGGGGATGCTCTGGGGTGGTCAGCTCCCGGTGTGAGCGTCAGACTGACAGCTTGCGCTGCTGGAGGGCCCAAATCTCCTCCAATCAAAGGCTGTCTTTATGTGGCCTCTCTGCACAGGCACTCCGCAGGTCAGCCACCAACACACAAGGACCTCTTCACGTGGAGCGCGGGCTGAGGACGAGGGCCAAAGCCGCCAGCTACCGGGCGAAGCTGACGCCCGGGGGGGGGGCGGCGGAGCAGAGCGGCGGCGGTAATGGACCGAGTGTGTGAGTGAGTTTTAGAGGGGAAGTGTAGTGTAGGTGTAGGATGGCACTGTGTGTGTGTGTGTGTGTGTGTGTGTGTGTGTGTGTGTGTGTGGTCTGTGAGTTAAGGATGCAGGCAAACACACAAATATTAACCGACTTGTAAATGCACTCACTCATCCAACACATACACACACACACACACACACACACACACACACTCATGTTCTAATGGTCTGCTGCTGCTGACAATGAGAAGCAGATTGTTTTCTGCAATTAATAAAACAGGAAGCTGCTCTTGTCTTTTTCCATGACATGTATAGAGAACAACAACATGAAGTCATGTCAGGATAATGTTGTTGTTGTTCCAAAATTTGTGGTTTCTGTCGTGCCATGATGTCCTTCACAACAACAGAGCTCCGGGGCTTTGTTGTAACATGAAAAGTTTGGGTATGTGTGTTTCAAAGTATTACATGTGCTCATGTGGTGGTTTGTAATTTTATTTGTGATGGAGCAAACATCGTTCAGGTTTTACTTTTTGCCTCTGTATCAGCTGTTCAGATCAAAACACTGACCAATCAGATGCTTGGGAAAACTGAGTTATTATTGTTACAGGATCCAGAGAAAGAGAAAAGTACCAACTTTATAAATAAATACAAATAATCTTTCATACATCAGTGGAATCATTTCTGCTGTTACAGGCTTTCATTTCATTGGTCTGACGATGAACAAACAAAGTCAGAGTTTATCACAGTAAATACATCCTGATTACAGCTAATTACAGCTGCACCTTCTGTGTATAAAGCTTCTCTGTCTCCCAAAGGGACCACACACACACACTGCTGATGCTTTTTCATCTTATTCCATCACTGCAGCTAAAAATAACTTGATAATTACTGGAAAAAAACATCGAACCCCTCTGGTGCCTTGTATTATAAGAATAATCCACACAGTTAATTAATTCCCAGGATTCTGAATGCAACATTTTGGTCATCTGGTACGGACGACTCTTCTTCTCCTCTCTGATCTGCAGCAGTTGTGTGCATCATTTATGTGCATCACATATTCATAATAGTTTGAGTACGAGTACAATAAGAGAACGATAAGAAAACTTGATAAAAAACTTTGGCGCCCCCAGTGGTCTTATCCACAACCTGGTAGACAGCGATGTGTTTTTTTATTTCGACAAATGAAATTTTATCATGAGATTGTCACTTACAGTTATATACATTATTATTACACCACAATTCTACACATCCTGCTGGTAGTGCCTAGAAGCCACAGTGCTGATTGCAGCACCATATTACTGCATGGATGAAGAACAAATACATTTTTATTAATTGTTTAGTGAAAGGGGCTGTTTGGTCAACATCTAATTGAACATTAAGTAGAAAATGCTGGGCTCTTACCGTGTACTTCATCTGGAAGTTCTGAACCAGGTTGAGGTCGATGAACATGCGGATGGTCGCCAGCGTGGTTTCAGTGTCTGACAGGTCAAAGTCGCTGAAGCTGAAGTCCAGAAGACGGAACGACTGGGCCGACGGCACCGTGGCTGCCTTCAGTCAGACACACATAGACAAACATCGTCATTTAACTGGCCTAACGACCGGTAATCATATGCTAATCACTTTCCAGGTCAATCTTAATTCTTATTTTACTTTATCTGACATTAAAGTGCAGCTGCACTTACAGTAGCATCTTTAAATACACAACTCTGAGTGGTTTTTATCTTATGGTGTGTCACATACTGTATGTAGTGGTCTCTCGGGTGGAGCATACCCGAAAAAAAATCAAGCCTGTGTCCTAGATACCAAGTGACACATCCTCTCTGTAGCACCCAAGGGGGGCCACTTAATCAGGTTATGCTGTTAGTTCAGCCACTTCGCCACAAGGAGAGGAGAACAGAACAGGACTTTCGTGCAGTGTCGTTGTTAGGGCTGTGACTGGTGTGAACGCTGGGTTGCACTGATTGGTTCGTGTTTGGAGAGCTGCCTTGGAGTGCTGTCAGAAAACAGTTAGATACTTACAAATGAGCTAATTAACAACATCATAAGACAGTCTGACACTCTGCAGTGAGGTCCTTTAATATTTTGAGCAATATGTGTTCAAAGCCAGAGGGCCAATTATATGAGAGAGGTGCTGTGAAAAACTGTGGTTTTCCTCTAATGACTGCCTGTAGTCTAATAATATAAAGTAATGATCATTTTCACTTACAGTCTAGTGCGGCTTGTTTACCAGTCTGAGATGTTACCATGCATCTAAGAGGTGAGTCCATCCAGAAGGTACTGAGTTTGTAATAATGGTATAATGAAGAGACTTCACATCTAAAACAAGCAGGATTTTTACTAACATATGAGATGCAATGAAATAAAAAAGTCAAGTTTTGCAAGGCTAGAAAATAAAATAGAGGACAAATGAAATAATAAGTTTGTCTAAATGGAGTCATTGACCCAAAGCTGAGAGGCCTGAACTGTGGAGGAGACAAACCTGAAGAAACATCTGAGGGACAATTAGCTGATCAATATATGAAAAAGCTTTGCTTGGCTAAATAAATTAATACCACTTCATTATCTGTCTGCTGGCTAAAAAGACCAAAGACCTTGATAGTCTGGTTTTCTGCATTTCATAAACTCTCTGCTGTGTTTCTGCTGCCTCCGCCAGCTGTATATTCTTTTAAAAAATTCTTTGAAACACCTTGCTTTGAATAGAAAGTGAAACAAAAGAACACCTACAACAAGTGGGCTCCAAACCCAGAGACCAAATCCAACACTGTCTGGTCCCTCTTTGAAACACGGCGTAATTTAATCTGCGCTCTGCCACTGCAGCACAAACTGCCTCTGTCTGACCGAAGTACGAGCAGCAGAACGAGCTCGTCATCCACGAAAAAAGTGTGTGAGCAGTGGAGGTCTAGAGGGGAATGTCATTAAATGAAGAGAAAAAAACCCCAGAAAATATAACAATATATGATGTGTTCTTTTTAGTGTTTAATCATAAAAATGAAAGAAAAAAGAATTTAAAAAAATGTTCCACAACACATTTTCTAAATGATTATCATGCCGTGTGAAATATTTTCTGTGTTGCTCCGTTTTTCTCTGAGATGTCAACTAAGTTTTACTAAAACACAGAATTCCAAAATGTCATTTTTTGAATTATTGTTTCTGAAATATGTACTCACTCTTTATGTTAATTTGTTGTCTGACATTTCAACTTGTCCACATATTTTCAAATTTCACATGATCAGAATGAAATTTCAAGTTTTCTAAAATCTCTACAAAAGTGTCTACAATGTTTATGTCTATTTTTAAATTTATTTTCTGAGACGTGGGCTTTGCTGTTTCTTCAGTTTGTTTCAGGGCCCTTTATTTCCTCCCAGTGTGTGTTTCCCTCCTGTCTGATTGTCTGCCCCGCCCTGATTGTGTCCACCTGTTCCTTGTTACCTCTTGTGCATTTATAGTCCGTGTTTTTTTTGGCTGGAGAGTTTTTGCTATCTGAATTGGGGTGTAAAGGGCTTCACATGCTGTGTAAATCGTCAAGGCAAATTTGAAAATGAACTCAACTCTGAAACGCTGCAGCTCTGCGCCACCATAAAGAAACAACAACAACGAAAAAAGCCCCTCTAAGACTTCACTTCACTTCACTTATTAGAAGACAGTAGTAATGCCTGTGTGACCATGATCAACGTGAGCAGATTTCACTATGATGAGGAAACACAGATTTTTCTAAAATATAAATCATATTTGCCTGAACACAAATGGCATGGATGCCATAATAAAAGCTAATGTAATTCTTACATTTAGTCCTCTGTTTGTCAGTCAAACTAGCATTGTGCATGCATGTCGTTGTGTAGGAAGCAGCCATATAGAGTTGCCACACTGGTGTTTTCTGGCTGATTCAGCTGTGTGGTGTTGTGTTACATGACTCCTCTGACCCTGAAGGACAACATCTGCCTGTGTGTGTGTGTGTCACTGTGTGTGTTCATGGCTGTGTATTGATAAATCCTAATAATGGTGGGAGCGAATGTTCATGCAGGGGCGTGTAGATGTGTATTGTTAAATGAATAAATGTTAATTTACCGCGGTTACCTGGAGTTCCCGCGATTCTTCCTCTGCGGCGGAGGCGTGATACGACAAGACCTGAAACACAAACACACACACACACACGGATACAAAGAATGATGAGGTGGGCCATCTTTGGGTCCCATCAGGTTTTCTGTACAAAAACACACGTACAGATCAGTTTGTAACCATTTATTTTAACATTAATATTACTTAGGGTATCTTGGAACGTGCACAGTGCATTTGACAGTTAAGTTCATTAAAGAGTGACATTAATTGAATCACAGTGAACAGGGGACCTCGGCAGGAGTCTATGAACAGAGTATACACAGGACCAGAAGGGGAAATGTTGGGGAGTGAAGCTGACCCGGCTTTTTCACACACTTGTCAAACACGGGTGCAAAATGTCTCCCCAAAAAAAGATCTATGAATCTGACTCATTGGGAATCACAAAGGAACAAGGGAGCTCTGATACGAGCGAGGCTGTCAAAAAGACACCTAAAGCTCAAGATGAACAGAGAGGAGAGAAAAAGTGCCGCTGCTCATCAATCAGACATGTCAGTCAAATCCGAAATACGAGGGAGCCATCACGCTCTGAAGTTCACCGTCAACACAGCAGGAGAGCGGAGTGTCTTTTGTTTCCAAAAATAAGAAAAGAGACAAGACACTGACAGTTTGGGAATTTTGTTTCTGTGACCAAAGTGATAAGAGAAGTGAAAATAACGAGTGAAAAGACACAGTTCATGTTCTTTTTCAATTATGTCCCCATTTTGTTATCACTGTTAGCAGCTGATGAAATGCTTATATGATAATGTGAGACTTGCTACCACTCAGATTAATGCAGATAGTTAATATGAAGCCAAAGCTCACTAGCGTGTTGTAGAAAGAGATACACCACCACCACAGATACACCACCACCCACACAACCCACACGTCACTTTATTTAACATTACTAAACAATATTCATTATTGTATAATGAATATTGGCTCAAGTCTGAAATATCATTATAATAATAATACATTCACTACATCATGGCAAGATATTCTTATCATATATAACGGTATATTTTATTTTTAATTCCAAAGACAATACAGCAAAACAAACTAAAACAATAGAGACAGACAGACAGAAGCAAATGATGGAGAGGTGAGTGGTGCACGTAACTACACTGCATGAACTGTATCTAAAAATAGTGCGTCTGTGTGTGTGTGTCTGTGTGTGTGTGTGTGTAAATAATGTTCCACAGTGCATTAAAAAACATCATAATTGAGCTTATTTATCAGAAATATTCCTGGGCAGTGGAACCTCCCAGTCCCATGCAGTCATCCGGGCTAAGCCTCCAGTGTCCTCAAAGGCTAAAAACAGCGCTGCTCACTGGGCTGCTCTCTCTGCTCCCAGTGCCTTCAGGCTCAGAGGCTGAGACGACTGACTGGTGACGGTGCCAAATGAATAATTTCTTCTTTTAAAACATTTGGCTGCATCAGCCTCCAGACTGCACCCTCTTCTCTCTCAGATTTTCAGAACCAACTTAACGCCCTTTCTCTTGTTGTTTGTCCATCTTATGCCACTACTTAATATAATGTTACATCAAAAGAATCCAAATGACTCTGAATAGAGGAGGGGAAGCGGTGCAGCTCTGATAAAGTTAGACTGACAGCTTTAACACCAAGTCATCCAGGTCAGTCAGCCCTTTAAAAATCTGTATATTCAGCATATCATCCACACCAAATGTCACGTGTAGAGGGGTACAGCTGGAGTAAGGCCTGGCTGAACTGGGTAAAGTTGATTCTGCTGGGCGGCGGAGGAGACGGCCGTCAGCTGCAGCCGAGAGGAAACGTCCGACACTCTGAAGCTGACAGCGAGTGTGTACGGTGTGTACGCGCGGATGTGGCTGAAAAGCTGGGGAGGGGACGCACGCCAGGCTGAACGGACGGTGCAAAAGTGGATTGCGGCTGCGTGTGGGCTCTGCTATAATGAATCTGTGCTCCTCTGGCTGTCGCACGCAGAGGCTGGAGGAAGGGAAGTGTCAGGAAGCAGCTTGAAAAATCCTCCCGCATCGCCTCATCACTGTCACTCACACACCCACATATGGCTCTCTCAGAGATGCTCTCACACACACACACATACACATACACACACTATAATGCACCTAATCTTAACCCTAACAGCTAAACACCTAACCCCAAATCTAACACTAATCATGAGCTAAAACCCCCAAACAAACCCTCTGGAGATGTGAGAAAGGCTTAAAATGTCTTTTATCTGTCTTTTGTCTGGAGTTCAAACTGATTTCTCACAAAGACAGAAATATGAACACACACACTATGAAATGACTTTTTTTTTTTTTTTTGCTTTCAGTCTTTGCTCTGCTTATATCCAATTACAGAGTAGAAGCTCTGAGTGATTTATTACATTACAATGATAAAACAAACAAAAAAAAAACCAACAACAAGGAAATAATGTCATGGTTCCGTCTACCATTCCCTGGTGTGTCCCTGTCCTTGTCTCTTTGTTATCTTGGTTGTCTTCCTCAGTGTGTTCTCTGTTAATTCTTGTTCTTTTTTCCTTGTTAGTTTTCTTTCAGGCATTGTGCACTTCCTGTTTTATTTTGTATTCTTGCTTATCCTCTCTAATTGAGCACTTTACTTCTTGCCCTCTTGTTTCCCTCTCATTTGATTGCCTGCTCCGCCTTGATTAGTTTCACCTGTGTCTCATTTGTCTCAGCTGTGTCCTATTCCTCATCACTCTCAGTGTGTATATATCGACTCCTTTCCTTTGTTCTCTGTCACGTCGTCTGTGACTTTTTTGTTAGCCCCCGTATTTCTACCTGTCCTTTGTTCCTTCCTGCCCGTTTTGTTCCTGCCTGTCTGTTCCTGTCCCAAATAAAGAGTCTTCCCATCCACACTGCCAATCTCCTCTGCATCAGGGGGTTCAAACTTCCCTTCCCCGCACACCAACTGTGACAAATAAGTTGAAATAAGTTGATGTATCTGCATGAATCCTCAGTTTTTGGTTTGTATCCATCTGGTTGAAAGCACTAAATATAAGTTGCTTTGGATAAAAGTGCTTGCTAAATAGATGTAATCATCCATCCATTTTCTATACCACTTATCCCTACAGAGTCATGGGGGTGTCGGAGCCAACCCCAGCTGTCATTGGATGAGAGATGGGGTTTTATCCTGGACTGGATACCATTCAGTCACAGAGCCGACATACAGAGACAGTTGATATAGAGAAGTGCTCACTCTCACATTCACACCTGCAGCCAACTTACAATCACTAATTAACCTGACCTGCATGTCTTTGGATTGTGGGAGGAAGCCTGAGTATCTGAAGAGAACACACACAGGTACAGAGAGAACACACACGTAAAGAGAGAACACACATGTACAGAGAGAACACACATGTACAGAGAGAACACACACACGTACAGAGAGAACACACATGTACAGAGAGAACACACACATGTACAGAG
>JBAJHX010000042.1:15288319-15330264 GCA_037176925.1 Amniataba percoides | reverse complement strand
ACAGAGAGAACACACACACGTACAGAGAGAACACACATGTACAGAGAGAACACACACATGTACAGAGAGAACACACATGTACAGAGAGAACACACACATGTACAGAGAGAACACACACGTACAGAGAGAACACACATGTACAGAGAGAACACACATGTACAGAGAGAACACACACATGTACAGAGAGAACACACACATGTACAGAGAGAACACACATGTACAGAGAGAACACACACATGTACAGAGGGAACACACACAGGTACACAGAGAACACACACGTACAGAGAGAACACACACATGTACAGAGAGAACACACACAGGTACACAGAGAACACACACGTACAGAGAGAACACACACGTACAGAGAGAACACACACATGTACAGAGAGAACACACACAGGTACAGAGAGAACACACACAGGTACAGAGAGAACACACACAGGTACAGAGAGAACACACATGTACAGAGAGAACACACACAGGTACACAGAGAACACACACGTACAGAGAGAACACACACATGTACAGAGAGAACACACACAGGTACACAGAGAACACACACAGGTACACAAAGAACACACACATGTACAGAGAGAACACACACAGGTACACAGAGAACACACACGTACAGAGAGAACACACACATGTACAGAGAGAACACACACAGGTACACAGAGAACACACACAGGTACACAAAGAACACACACAGGTACACAAAGAACACACACATGTACAGAGAGAACACACACAGGTACTGTAGAAAAGGCTGCCTAAAGGATGGACATTCTGGCCCTTTAAGGGGCGGAGCCTAGTCTACCAGTGAACAGCTTGCCAGGCCAGAGTGGAGATAGAAGGGAGGTGATAAGAGGAGTTTTTTTCTTACTGTCCTAAGTTTAGTGGTCTACGTTAATCCTATCTGCAGTTTTGTTTGCAAGCCCACTTGGATGTTTGTGTGTGACTTCAAGTAAGTGATGTTTATAGTTAGTAGTACAGTTTATGTAGTAAATATACCTGTTCTCTCACTTAATTGATGCCGTGCGCTGTTCACATGAGCAGTTAATTTATACTACTGAAGCAGCTTTATGTTCATGTAATGTGTATTTGTGCCATTATGCAGTAATTGCTCCTGTATTTTTTCATCATTAGTTAGGTTCTGATATATTATTTTTTTTTGTGTTTTAGAACCACACCCAGTGACATCAAAGTGTATGAGGGACAAACTGTAAGATTCAGTCGGCTCAATAAACCCTGTTGAAGCTACAGCGACTCGTTCTTTGGAGTTCTAACCGGACTCACCACAGTGAATTGTATAATCCAACTAGCACAGAAAGAAACTAATTTTCAGGTACACAGAGAACACACACACGTACAGAGAGAACACACACATGTACAGAGAGAACACACACAGGTACACAGAGAACACACACGTACAGAGAGAACACACACGTACAGAGAGAACACACACAGGTACACAGAGAACACACACGTACAGAGAGAACACACAAACTCCACACACAATGTAATGTAGCAATTTACTGACACCCACATAGCTTAACAGGTCAGTCAGAGTGTGTGTGTGTGTTGTGTGAGCATGAGGCTGACCTCCAGAGTGACCTCTTGCTTGGCCATGGCTCTCTCCACTGTTTCGTACATCTGTGTGTTTTGGATGCCGAGGCCGCAGAAGATGGCAAACGCCTCCAGGAACTGCTCGTCGTTCCTGTTGAAGGCCTTCACGCTGCCCGACGCTTCGTCCATTTTGTTCACCAGCTGACACACACCTGCAAAGACATGCAGGAACACACACATTTCTATTTTTGACATAGTTCAGTACACGTTGTGTTTGGAGTTTTTATGGTTTAAGACTAAAAAACTAAAATAAAAAACATGTATGTTATTGTGAAGACCACAAGAGCTCAATTCAAATAAACATTTCTGATAAAACCATCAGCTGCTTTAAGAGTGAAGTCATCAGGGCCTCTGATGAACCTCAGACCTGTGTCTGGTTGAAGTCCCTCAGTATTTTAGATTTGAATTGATCTATTACATGTTCCTGGAGCCTGTTCTAGCTTCAAAAACTGCCACCAAAAGAGACACTCTGTATTAGGTGAAAACACAAGGCAAATTTTAGAGGCAGCATGAGTTCATAATAAGTCATTGAAAAGATGCAGTTAGATATAAGATGTGTCTGCTAGCTGTCTTACAGCTACAGATGATCCAGCTGTGCTGTCAGCATGGACATTACTGTGAATGCAAAAAAAAACAGAAGTGACTTTTTTTACATTGTGCTTTGTAAATGTGACGAACTAAATACTGCGTCTCTCATTGCTTATAACATATTCATGAAGCCAAAAATAAATAAATAAATAAGAGCTGGTCTGAATGAATGTGTTCGAGGAGGAGGACGTAGAACCCTTCATCGTCTTTAAATGGAGCTTTTTCTGATCTGGCTCGTCACCGGGACTCTCACAGGCTGGAGGAGAAGCTGTGAGGACCTGTTCTGTTTGATCACAGAAGGACGCCCGCGGTCATTAGTCATTTTCATAGCCAACTAATGGAGCTGCTATCAGCTAATTATGCTGATGATAATCACTCTGTTGGATGGAGTGGCGGGACTGTTCACAGACGGATAATAAAAGTGGTAATGCTGTGCTGGCTTAATGTGTTCTCAGGCCTACAATTTAAGATTGTTACAGCCGACGCTGATGTGATATCGCTGCAAAAGTAACTGGGAAACCGCAGACAGTTTAAACACTGAAGCAATCTGCGATCAGTGTTCGGTGTGCTCACCTCTCTGTGTGCTGACATGTGAGGCTGACACTTGCCTCATCAGTATTAAAAACACACAGTAAAGGGACATTTCACCACTCAGAGGACTGTGTCTGTCTGCCTTTCCCCATCAAACCTCACTGCAGCTCAGCTAATGTCATGGAGAGGTGAAAAAGAGGTGGGATAAGCTCAGGTTTAGCACTTCAAAGGGCACTCCGCCAGAGAGAAAGAAGAGAGAGATCCTACCTATGACTTTGTCCTTCTTGCCATTCCTGATGGGAGAGCAGAGCAAACTCTTTATCTGGTTGCTGGTGTGATCTGGGTTTTCACTCTGTCAGAGGGCGAGAGGGATCATCACTCACAGTGGGAAAAGAAGAAAAAGAGAAGAAAAGAAAGGGAGAAAATCAAAGAGGAACGTATACTGACTGTCCAGGGGAAGCGCTGGTCCTTGGTGACGTCGGCGATGTTGAGAGGCTGCATGGTGTTTTTAACATACTGGGCGTACATGTAGTTAATCTGACTGACATCACAGTCCCTGAGGAGACACAGCAAAACCTGAATGAATGCACAAATTCAGGTGGTTTGGAGCGTCTGTTTGGGAGAGATGCATTTCCAGTTTCAGCAGACATGTAGCTCAGGCTCCCGTGGAGTCTGGATGTGCTTCCTGTCACAATATCTGCCCGTGTATTGCTCCAAATGATACACAAGAAATCTGTCTGGTGTCTTATAGTTCAGTTTTTCACTTACATAAAAAGTTACACATCTTAAAGCATCAGAGCATACGGACACAGAGCATTACTATAACTTTAACATTTAAATAATAAAACATGCCAGAGAGATGTTAAACCTTGAGGGGCAAAAAGCACTGACATGTCTTCACCCTCATAAAATAATATTCATTTCATCATCATGTTAGTGAACAGTTTACTCCTGCAGCAGAGAGCAGCATAAATATTCATTTGGAGTCCTGTTTGTGTCACCTGATAGATGTCATTGACTCTTATTTTCACTCTTTTTGGCCTCTACCAACCTTTCTTCTTCAGAGATTGGCTGTTCATTCACACATCTTTGCCGAGATGCTCTTTGCTTTGAATCCATCAGCCTTTCTAACCCTAAACCGGCTTCTTTTAGCTCCTTAGCTCTACAAAACAACTGCTGGTCAGTGAGAGACCTGCAGCCGGGCGGCTGCACCTGGTCCGACCCACGCCCTGGCTCACGTCTGAAAGCTGAGGCCGTCAGTCACGTCTGTCAGCGCTTAATAAGCCTGTTTGTTATCTTTAGTCGCTCCAAGTCCAACCACAGAGTCAGCTATAATACTGCATGATAAATGATGGAAAATGGATATATAAACATAGCATGAGGTTAAAGCAAAAGCCAGTGGATTTTGGCTGTAGTGCTGCGGCAGGACGGTATGTGTGTGTGTGTGTATGACTGAGTGTGTGAGCAAGGGGGAGGAAGTACGGGAGTGTGTTAGTGGACGACAGAAAGAACGACAAATAGAAAAGGATGTTTTTTCGTGGGTGTGTAAGGGAGAAGAAAGAAGACAGAAAGAAGGGGTGGAATGTAACTGAGTATATCTAGGCTTTTTACTTCTCTGCATTTATCTGACTCATTTGTTACTTTTGTTATAAGTTACTGCTAGGACTAAAATGTACATTCATAACACATGAAGATGAAATAAGATGTAGTTCTTTAATATTAAACTCATCAGTAGTGTGTAAAGTAACACAACATTGGGTAACAACATCCAGCTCATCATTAACCTTTAGGAGTCTTGCGATATAATGACCAATTTTAAAAACATTTGATTTTGTCTTTAAAAATGTTTAGCACAACGTTTAGATTATCTGTCTCAGCACTTACTTTTACTCACATTTTGCAGATAATACTTTTATACTAATATTTTTTAATTCAGTAACATTTGGATCATCAAACTTTTACTTGTATTGCTGCTTAAGTGGAAGAATGAAACTTCCTCCATCACTGCAGATAAGTAAGTGTGTGTGTGTGTGTGTGTGTGTGTGTGTGTGTGTGTGTGTGTGTGTGTGTGTGTGTTTTGATTGGTTTCCAACATCTTATCCACAAACAGTTTCATTTTGGATGACTTCAAGACTTCAGGCTAATTGTATCAATGTGTTCTTTCCAGACACAAACACACACACACACACACACACACACACACACACACACACACACACACACACACACACACGCTTCAGATAGACATGCTGCACAGTACGTCCAATTGTGCTGGAGTTTGGTTACCCAAACACCCTAAAATCCACATTTCCTTTCCCTCTCTCTGTGACTGACTTAAATGAGGCCACAGCAAAGCTACCAGCATCACTAAAAACCATGACAGCCCTCTGCTGGCTTTCAGTTCAGGGCCATGATCAAACTCCAGATCCAGAGAAAGTTAATTGCCCCACTTTGTCAACACTCCGCCTGCCGCTGCTGCGAGCCGGATCCACATCGGTTCAGCTCGGCTGAAATTCCTGCCCCGGCGAAGCAGACGCCTTGTCGTTTTCGAGGGCGCGGCCTGGGGTTAATGTCACTATAAAAAGCCTCCTGCGGTTCCAGCCGGTCAAAGCTAACATCTTGCAGGGCCCCTCCCCTCCTGCGTCTGCCCAGTTGGAGCTGCCCAGCTTTGCCATATCGCAGCCGCTTCAGACGAAATCCAGCACGTACACACAGCGTATTTTAAGGCAGTTATTAGATCTAAACAGGGGAGAAAGAGCCGTGGGAGCAGGCTGTAAAAAAACGAGACTTTATGGAGGACGAGACAAGATAAGACATCTGGTTTGTGTCCTTCCTGACAGTGCAGGGATTTTCACAACGGCCTTCTTTCGCTCGGTCACTTAGTGAGCTCTGTTTGCACACGCAGCTTTGATTTGGAGAAAACTCAGTGGGTTTAAACACAGTCAGCGTGTGGAAAACCCTTAAATCTCTGTTTCAAAACAGGAAGCTCATAAGATCTGACAGGTCCATCTGTTTCACTAACACCAAGAGAGTCACAAAGTGTGTTTTCTATCAGCCTCTATCGGCTTCATGTCTCTGAGCTTCATCTCTGCCAGGAGCTGGTATTAGTGTGAAAACAGAGTCAAGAGAAGCTGATAGAGGCAGCGTGTGACCTTGTTCTCGGTGCGATGTAAAACACAGAGACATATCAGTATTGACTGTGAGCGTCCTGTTTTTGAAGGCTGTATGAACAATCCTGCTGGACTGTGTTTGTATCTCATTACCGTGAACAACACAACGTGTAATCCTGTGTGTCTACTTTCTCACTTCCGACTGTGTCTGTGGCTCTCTCTCACACAAACCTCATCATAAATATCACAAGATATTTATCATAAATATATATTTTCATATAAGCACAGGCAATTAACAGTCATTTTATAAAACAACTCTAGTTTTTAAGAAATGTTGCTCAGACATGTCTGTACATTTTATTTTCGGCCGCAGATGAACACACATTTTGTGTAACATCTCTCAGTGGCTTTGGGGAAGGTTGGTTCTATCTTTTTTTCCCACTGAGTTGCCTGGTAGTGCCTCCAAATGCTATGTTCCTATATTTTAGCTCATTTTCTCCTCAGGGAAAACAAGGCATATTTTTCTCACCCTGTTGCTTTGAAAAATATTTGTCAGTGAGTATTTTGTTTTCAAATTTTAGATGCTATTTGCAGAATGTAGTTGCCGATTTGCTTTTCCAAATTAGGTACAAGATTGAGTTTACTGATGTGGCAGTAAACAGGGAGTCCTCAGTCCTTTTTCTAACACAGCACATATAGAATGCTGTGTGCTTGTTGGATTTTCTACATAGTCACTGTAGCTGAAATCCAACATATCTAAAATGAGCTATTTTCTCTATGTGGATGATACAGAGATCCTAATTCACGCCCTGTTAGATCAGACATCAAATGCTTCTCATGACTTCAAATAAAATCGTGGTCTCAGTCTGCATGTCTCCCTCTGGGTGCCCATTTGTTCCTCCTCTCTGGTAAAAAGCTGCTCTCCTCTTCTCAAGAGGTGAAGAGGAGGTCATGTGGTTCAGGTCTGACCTATTGTGCGACATCTAAAGCTGCTCCTGAATCATTCCTCTTCACTTATTGTTAACAGCCTACATATATTTGTCATTTTCTCACAGTATACTCTGTGTTTCTGATTATCTATTGTGCACATGCAACATCTGTTTCCTGATGATGCAACCCAGGACAGGGATTCTTGAATTAGGGTTTAAGAACAGAGAGCATCATGTGCTGTATAGGTTGTAAACCCTGCTGAGGTAAAGTGTGACAGTGTGTTGTTCTAGCACACATTGTGTAAATTCTTCTACAATAAATTAATCCATCCAACTGTAGCACATCTGTGATGTCTGTTTGTTTGGATTGACCACAGTGATGTCCAAAATGTAATAACAGACCAATATAGGCTTGGTAAATTGAAAAAAAAAACTATATATAGTATACAGTAAAGACATCTGCACACACATACACACATACACACACACACACACACACACACACACACAGTCCAATTGTGTTGCTTGGGCTGAGATTAAGATTGAATTTTAGATGCTGCGTAGCAACTGGGGAGGCCAGGCCACCCTGGAGATGAGGGTGGGTGGGGGAGGGATTTCTATCTCATTGCATCTTAAATCAGATTACAGCGTATGCAATCCTCCTGGCTGGAGCAGGAGCTGATGTCAGGAAGCTCTGCAGCTGTAGGCTCCCTCAGCCCTTTTCTCCAGCTTCACATCTCGCTCTTTCTTTCGGTCCTTTCCTTCTTCTCTTAACAACTTCTTTAACCTGTTTCTCCACAACAAGCGATAATCGCACTGTTTAACAGTCATTACCATTTCTAGGGGAGAAAATTGTTCTTTTTATAAACTCCAGTTATTTGTGTTTTTTCTTCACAGTAAACACAGCTTGATGAACCAAGCCTGTGTCCTAAAATCTGTGTACATGTAAAACCCATTTGCATTAAGCAGGAAACTCTTGTTAAAGTTCACTTCGTAGCACTTAGAAAGCTTCTTAGAAAGAAAATGTCAGTGAGTCAACATTAACTGAGGATTTTCTTTTCCAAGTAACCAATTTGCAATAAATCAAATACTTTTTTAAAGAAGTGTAATAGTGCTCAGAATGCAATGTTATTTACACATTTCTCTTTGTGTATTCTGAACACTAATAAACCCTAAACTGTTTATACCTTTATCAGCTGTCCACTGTCTGATGCAGGCTAACAGGTCTACCCTCATAAAGATGGGTGAGGTGTGATAATGGAGGATAATGGTGAATACAGGCATTTCTCCTTAAAAAGAATCCATGTTGACTTTGCGTAACAAATGTCAGAATTAAGTGTATGGACACTGTTTGACCATCTGATAAGCACATTTGATGCATTTGAAGCACCCTAACTACATCTTGAGGAAAACAATCATTGCCAGAAAGCAGAATACAAGCAGCAATCATGTTTGCTCCAAATTAGATTGGATAAGACCATTTATTTTACAATGAAGAGGCATAAAGGAAACAGAAAAGAGAGATGTGTATTGCACATGAAAAATAAAAAAGGTCCCCGACTCAAATCTAACCAAATATGTTCCAATTATACGGCTTTGCTGTAACAATTTGAGGGGTTCCTTGTAAGGCTGCTGAAGTAAAGAACATATTTTGTAGGAGACGGTGCTGACAGCAAAGGAAAGACTGTCTGGGTCAGGAGAGGTGATTTTTTATGGACTTTATGGAACAAAAAATGAAAATGATTGTTCAAGAAAATAACAAGAAAGATTTTAGAGTTTATTGGAAATTTGGCTTTCATTAAAAAAACACACAAATGGTCCAGTTTTGTGACAGCCTTTATATGCAGCACTGTATTATGACATAGCAACTTTAAGTGGCGTCTTAATCTGTGACATGTACTGCATACACACAGGTAACATGAACACGTATTTTATTGCTGAAAAGAACTTTCTGTAGAAGAACTGCTGCTCCACATATGCAACTAATACAGCTGTCACATGCAATAAGAGTGCACGCTGACCTCAAAACAACTGTGTCTGTGCGTGACGGACGGTTGTTAGACCCTGATGGAAAGGTCTCGGGCTGCCTCCAAGACAGTAAAAAAGGGCCCACTTTATCACGATAAACAGGTTGTGATTGAGGAGCTGTCAAGTCAACCCTAAAGACAGCGTATCGAGCCAAAGAGCCCGGCTAATGAGAACAAGAGCCTTGAGCTGAAAGCCGGCGATCAAATGTCTGGGAATTTGGCAGGTGAAGAAGGCGGATTACCTCCAAAAGATCCCACGGGGCTGCAAATCTGCTCTGCAAACTTCTGAGTATTGGACTGTTCTGCTCTCCCTTGACTTTTCTGTTGCGATTCAAAGTGACTGAATGGGCACAATAAGACTTTCACTGCTGCCACAACATCGCCTGACACCCCCCTTTTTCTGCGGCGCCCTCTGTGAACTTACGATCTTTGCACAAAAGCTTACTGCACGAACTTTATCTAAGGGCCTCTGAGGGTGAGGAAAAAGGGTAGTTCGCAAATTCGAGGAAACATTAGCGCTAATAACTGGTGGACACAGCTGGACTACGCCTCAGGGCCAATCTACAGGACTTTTAATTCAAGAAAGAGTTTCAGTTGAGTCGCCTTACCTTTTGGGGCCGTCTAGGACTTCACCCAGCTCCTCGTATTCCATGTGAAAGACACTGGAGAAGGAGTTCTGCAAAAAGAATAGATGTATGTTTATTTGTCTATGATATTACAGACTGACTGATGTGGCTTGGAAGCTGGGGGGGGGGACGTGCGTTCAGCATGGTGCCATTAGGATCAGGTAACAACACATGAATACGTACGAGGTCTTGATTTAGTTTCGATCCTAAAAAGAAAAGTCGCTTTGCTGCACGTTCAGCCTGGATGTTTGCATATCGACTTCCTCATTCCCTCCAATTAAGCCATTATGGCTGAACCCAACATCCAAATACCGTGAGCTAAGCAGTGGTACCGCGCGCTGCCCAAGACACGTCTCCAAGCATGAAAAAAGGGACGTTGATCTATTATCCATCAAGCCTTGCCAGACGGAGAGTTTATTTCGACATTCCACTGCTCCTTTCGCCTTTCCCCCCCTTATAGGGACTTGTTTTCTCTCAACCTGCACTCCAACCCATCGCAAAGGATCCTTTTTCCATTTTTAAGAGGTGGGGACAGGATTTTAAAGATGGACGAGGCTACTTCGTTTTGGAAAAATTTGCCCCCCCCCCCCGCCCTCACACATACACACACCTTGGCTCCGTGGCACTGGTTCACCCCGATCTATCTAGGTGAGGGTAATAAAGCTGTTTTAAACCAAAAAAAAGGACCTGGCAGTGTTATGACATTTATTGGGGTCTCTGGCAGGCGGGAAGGTTTATAACAGGATGACACGGGATAATGGAATTTTTTTTTTTCCTGAGTGTAGGAATATCGAAATAAATCGAGCTTGTCTTCTCATTTTCTTCAGTGCAACAGTCTGCATCAGTCAAGGTTTTACACCTCAAGATCGTTAGATCAGAGATCACGGTGTTGGCAGGTTAGCCTGACTGTTAGCCTGGCTGTCCACCACTTTGTTCTAACTGAAATATTTTAGTAACCATTGGATGGATTGCCATAAAACTGGGTTTAGTCAGGTTCTCAGAAAATGACTCCTAATGACTTTTGTGATTCCCTCATCTTGCATCACCAGCACATCAACATATGTCTTCATGTACAAGAGGGACTGGCACAGATTTGGTACTATGGTTTTATCCATCATCAGGAGATCACTGATGCTGCAGATAAGAAAACAGAATACCAACCCTCATTAGGGATGTTTTTTGGTCTGTTTCCATGAAACATGGATTTAGGTAAGAGGAAAGGAGAGGAGAATAAACTGGATGAAGAGTGGAAGATAGGACGAAATAAAGAGAAAATAGAAAACAGCAGGTGGTTTAACAACTTAAGAGATTGATACAACATGCACACACACTCAAACACGCTGACACACACTGCTGAAAATGTTTCACGACATCTGAAACCAATTCCAGAATTATTTCTACTGGGGAGAGTTAAACATCTCAGAAGAACAGAACAACTCTCAGCGGTGGGCCAGATGTCAAGTCCTATCACATATCATTCACACACCCAAACCCAAAACACACACAGTTATACAGATGCCAGCACGCTCACACACAGCGGATTACACACACATGCAAACACATTTGAACGAAACACACATTGTGCACACGTGCATGCAAACAAGCATGTTACACACACCGTGCACAAACTAAACACATCGTTTCATGACGCACACTTGCACAGTAAGTTTAACAACACATGTACAGTACAAACCAGACACATCACACACACACACAGTACAATGTATGTTGAAGACGCATGCCACGCACTGCAGCAAATGTGAGCCAATGCAGGCCAACGACTTGAAAACTGCTCTGTTATTGTTAGTGCGATCCAGTGTTAAAGAGCAGCGCTGTCATTTACTAGATTTCCTACAGGAAAGCGCCTTTCCTCAGAAAAGCTTGCGTTAAAATTCACAGAGCCGTGAGCGGTGCTTGAGAAACTACAGGCATATAACGCTGACACCTGTATACAGAGGGCCGTCTGGCAGATAAGGCCAGTAAAAGTTCCTCATCTCAGAGTAAATGTTTGGTAAGGAAAGAGAGAGGACAGGGAGAAAGGGGGAGGGTCAAACAGAAAAGGAGACAGCTGGTCTGGCAACCCCGAGGTCAGGAGAGGGACAAACATGCACACAGAGTGATGAAGCAGGTTGTAACAGAGCCGCTGGAGCTCTGCACACACAGGACGGAAAAGCTCTTGATTCGCATTACGCAGTGTTCATGTGTCTCTGGTGGTGAAGCCACGCAGGTCGCTGTGATTATTTGTCCGTGCTTTAGGATTTCTGTGCTACAGTTCACCTCCAAAGCCCCACTTTCTTTTTTTCAGCTTGCTTTCCCTCGCTGGTCTTCTTCATTTTAATTCATCTTAGTTGTGCTGTAAACTGCTGTTGATAATGACGGGATGGGCAGTTTTCTCATTGCTTGGTCATCCGCCATTGCATCCACTCCGAGTTATTTCATTTCTGCTGCAGCCTGTGCAGGAGGCTCTGTCGCATGCTCTGCTCTGATTGGTTGTTTTGATTCAGACAAGGTGGAGTCTTGTTAAATGTCCTTATCTGTCTCGTGTACTGTCAGGACAGAGAGACAAGTAAAGCAAATATGATTAAAAGGTTTTTTTCATAAATGTTACCTACTTTTGTTGTAAAAAAAAGTCCTCTTAGTTTGTGAAAACAATCATTAAAAAGCATGCTAAAATGTTCAACGCACAACATTAACATTGCTGATGTTTAGCTGGTTTACCATGTAAAGCATCTGAGTTTAGCATGCTGACAGTTACTACTTTGGAAATGTTTAAAATATGACGGAGCTCGATGAAAGGTGAGAGGATCAACACTAAAGTTATTTGAGTTCACCCTGAGGGGAACATGAACGTGGTTACAAATGAAAGGTATTGAAAATATATTATAAGCTTTTAATGGTGCATATTACTACACAAATGAATTATCACAAAGTAACTACACAGACTACATGGGGCCCTCGGAGCCCAGGAGGGTCCAACGGCCTGGTTGGTGATCCAGCTTCAGTCAACAGTTTTAACAGGGACTCTTCATCTCTTTATCCAGTGCACAGTAGATCCAGTGGAAACTTCTCATGGTGAGGTCTGTTTTAGTGAGGGTTATTCACATCAGACGCTCTTTCTGGTTGTGTTGTCACTTTTCCATTTTATTGGAGAGGAGACAAAAATCTCTGAGGCAGATACCTCACAACCTGGGAACATAAAACCAAAACTATCTGCGGCTTTATACACCACCACAGGAAATATGATTTGGATTTTAGGTTTTTCTCAGTCCTTTAATTCACACTGATTATTTTTTTGAATGTATCAGCTATTAAAAGCTTCTCTGGAGATGTTTATAGGGGCTGCTTTCATAGCCTGGATAATGTTAAAAACAACAGCCTTCATCTCGATGGCTCTGACCTGGTTATGCTGAATACAAGGCAAAGTTCAACACCTGTGTTTTGTAACCTAATTCAAACCACTTCAACAGCATTGCATTCCCCATCCAGTTAACCCAGACCTAAACACAAATATTGAATGGTGACTTGGCTATGTAGCTGATACTTTGTGAAACTAATATTTAGAATAGCTTGACATTCAGTACAGTCGGCCCTCGGCCAGGGGAATGACTTATAAAACTGAAATCTTATTGTTGGGATTAGGTTGGAAATGAAGTGCACTGATGTGGGTGATAAGCTGAATCCTGTTTATTGAAAAATACTACTAAAGCTGTAATGATAAAAAATCCTGCAGATCTCCATCTCCACTGAATAAAAGACAGATGGGGACGAGGTCTAACTAAATTTCATCCCTGATTGTTAAAACATTTCACTACATAGCATGCCAACCTGCACGTCAGATGCTAAATGTGTTATTTAAATAAAAGTGTTAGTCATTTTCGTTTTTTTCACTTTTTGAATCCCCTCCTCTCCTCACGTCTGTCACTTTACTTCCTGTCCTTGTGTGTTTCCCTCCTCTGATTACTTGCCCTGCCCCAATTAGTTTCACCTGTCCTCTGTTAGTCTCCTCACCTGTTTCCACTCCCCTCACAGTGTATATATACCGCTCTGTTTCCTTTGTTCTCTGTTGTGTTGTCTGTGTATGTCACTAGTCTGTGTTCTGTCACCAGTTAGCCCGTGTTTCTACCCCTGCTGTGTTTCTGCCCCTCCTGTATTTCTGCCTGCCTGGTTCATGCCCATCTGTACCTGATCCCTGTGTTTCCAGAATAAAGAGTCTTTCAATCTGCTCTGCCAGCCTCGTCTGCATCCTGGGTCCAAACCTTACTTCGCCCTGCACCATACCTTAACAAAAAGGGCAATAATGTGCATTTAATTTGACATACTGTGGCAAGAAGAAAACATTCTCGAAAAGCATTTTAAGTAACTCGACCGTCAAAACTTTTCAGAGGGGTTGTTTTTGTTGAAAAGCCCATGATTGAGGGTAATAAATGTGCTGAAGTGTTAGTCAAACTATTGTTAAAAATGGCTTGTTGTTGTGTTCAAGTATGTGTGTGTGTGTACGGACACACATTCTCAGGCGCACATACACACACATAAATCAGGCCTGAAGTAAGCAGTACACTCAGAGAAACAAACGTTCTTTGAGGAGACTTTGTGGTTATTTCTAAATTCAACATGCCTTCATTATAACACAATTAGCTATCCTCAAATCTTACTATATAAAATCTTTATAGAAAATATTACTATTCTGTGTAAATATAATACGTTTTGATCATTTCATTGAATCAGTAAATCATTAATCTCTCATTAAGGCTCTCGGGTGAGTGAGCAGCTGTCTGTTCTTTGTGCAGGCACTGATTTCAAACTCATAGGCTTGTAAACTGATCATGACAGAAACCAGAGGAAATAAAGTAAAGGGGAAAGTTTTCTGAGAAACAACCAGTCATGCAGACACTGGGTGTATTTGTGTGTTTTATCCCAAGAACCTACTGATGACTGTGTGACTGCTTTAGTAAAAAAAAAAACCCTCTCTGCTACGGTATCAAGCACTAACTTAGCCCGAGGACGTTAAACCCCAGGAGTCTCTTTTCGTCCAACAATCAGAGGGTTCTTTGATTCTCTGACCAAAGACGCCTTGTGGAGCCCAACATTTTCTGGGTGGACAGTCTTATTGCACGTATATTCTCCTCTCCAAATTGCCCTGAATCACCACCTGCCTTCCAAAGCAGCAGTGTTTGTGGTCCAACACTATGGCAGCGCTCTTAACTTGCTGTCGTCATCTTGACCGCCGTGCACTCCCACTCAACTTACTCCATAAATACAGACACACAGAGAGGTTTTATATCTTATGACTTTCACTGTGATAAAGTGGCACTGCCTTTAGTTGAGGAAAAACCTTCAAATGCTTATATTCTTACATATTGTATCTTTTCAAGAAAAAATAAGTTCTTTCAAGAAAAAAAAACAAATTTGGCAAGACAGTCCTAACTCTGCATCACCTTCATGGTGCTGTTTATACTTTATTCAGCCATGACTCACAGCCTTTATCAGTAAATGATGAAAATGACCCGCTTCCAACAACTGAGCCAACTTTGAATTGGTGCAGTCATTATTTGCTGATGAAGCTTGTGAGGTACAGCTGACAGCTCAGGGGAAAAGAAAAAAACTAGAAGTCCCCTCACTAGCTTTTTCCAGAGCTTTCAACTGGTTTTAAGGCCTTCATCAGTGAACGGGGGAACTTGCTACTTGAAACTTGAACTGCTCTTTGCTGATAATATAGTTGAAAGTTACTGGAAAAAGTGAGAAAAAAGTCAGATTATTTTGTCTTTTTGCAATTTATAGTGTTAATATTTTCCATTTAAGAGGTGTATTTTGGACCAAAATCTGCAACTTAGTCAGAGGCACTGTCTTTAGACAGTTCACAGCAAACAGTTGGATATGTTGGCAATGTTCCAGAAGTAAGAAAAGCCTAATTCAAATAAATGTCACAGATATTTGTAACAAAGCGACCATTTTATCTGTTACATGACTTTTGTCATATGTTTAGATGAGAGCCTGAATGTTATCTATTAAATATTTCTGTTTTTTTGCAACCCTTAATGAACCCTATTTCCGATAAGCCCTACATATAAATGTTGCACCTCAACCAAAGAGGCCTGTCTGTGTGTGAGTCAGATACACAGAACAGATTACAGCCAAAAAAGAAAGAAAAGCACTTGTGAAGGACACTTTATGGACGTGAACAAAACAAAGTCACGATGACATCAGCAACCGCACTGTTAATTTCCAAAGAAGCTGTCTCTCTCTTTTTTTTTTTCTGTGCCCAACAAAAAAAACGGAGAAAGTGAAAATATTCTGCTACATCAAAAGCTTCTGTTGAAATCTGATGTTTTGCTCATGTGGCCTTTCTCAGTCATGGAAAAACTTAGATCACTGAAAAACCAGAAGAAACTGTATCATTGACCACAACCAGCGCAGACCAGAGGGAGCTCCAACAGAGACACACTGTTACAATAAACCTCAGTCTGAGTGTTTATCGATTAAAAACGTGTACATATATATGTGATGTTTCAGTGTTTCTGCTCTAATGTGTATGTGTATTACACAGATAGTATTTTTGTGTCATGATGTTTAAATAAGAGCAGGCGTGAGCTGTTTCTGGAAGCCTCGGGATGTGGGAACACTTGTATCCCAGCTTGTCTATCAACCTGTCTCTGTGCGTGACAGTTCATTTGCTTCTTTTTCCTGCGCGCTTGTTTTCTGTGTGTCAGTGTGAAGCGTGTCGGTGTGTGTTTCTCAGACAAGCCAAGGCAAATGTTAGCACCCGCAGACGACTCGAACGGGGCTGTGAGTGCATGTGTGAATGAAACCGTCAGTCACAAGTATAGGACGTTATTTACATTAAGCACGGGCAGCTACTGGCCTCTGGCCTCTGTGTAAAGGCTCTGGATGTGCAGGAACTGCTGTCAGAAGGAGCAGAGGTCTGTGTGACACAACTCATCACGCTCCAGAAAGCTGCAGTCCATTTCCTTTGGTTAAACTTCATTTTATGGCTTTTTCAAGGGAAACAAAACAGCCTCCCATTGTTGTTCCCATTTGCTCTAAATCTATTTGAGCAGCTGCTTTTTCTGACATGTCGGTGGCTGCCTTGAGATCAACCCCTTCGTGACTTTTAAAATGTTTTACTACAAAGCACGTAAAAAGGAAAAAAAAAGGAATACATGGTCAAATCTATATATTGTGGATTTGCTCATATTAATGTGGTAGTCTCATGTATTTATTGTCTTTATGCAAGCTGTGGCAAGATTTTTATAGGCTTATGCTAGTAAAGTGAAATAGTCTCAGCATATTTCAGTTAAAAAGTATATATAAGAGGTTAGGTGATAAATCAGATTAATAGATTTGAACTTGTTGTTGGACCATAAATTAAATGTCTGCATTGTGACAAGTGAGCAAAAAAAAGGGTGTCTGGCTCTCTCTGTGAATCCAGTGATCACTTCTACCAGGAGGAAACACTGCAGAAAGACTCTGCACACTAACTTTGTGTTTGTTATTGTATCTGGTTTCAGGAGAAGAGGCCGTGGAAGTCGACCCAGCTGGATGTGTGAGCTCTGCAGCCAGCTGTCAGCCGAGCCGGCGTCAGGCATTATTCATTTTTAACTTAAAAATTATGAATACATGTATCACAGGCTACATAGACACATGCTATTCTGTAAAAAAAAATTAAGGGAATTTATTTTCAGTATTCAGCACCTGATTTTAACATTTTTCTTGCTGCTCAGTTAAAGCAGCTGGTAACACAGCACAGTACTCGATCACTTAATAACAAACTAAACTCTGTAAAGACTTAAATTTATCTGGAGTTACTGACAAACAGAAGCTTGATGATATGCAGATTTCATATCATATCATATAGACTGAAAAATGAGAGTGAACAAATGGAAAAATATGCATTTGTACTGAAAGCTTGTGAGGACTCTTTGTTTACCTTCACGTCCTGTCGCTGCTGATCAGTCACGTCTCATTGCACTTTCCTACTTGATGCATTTGTCACTTTTTCATTTCATCTTGACAGCTTATTCTCTCACTGCTCCTCGTTGATTAAGAATATGTCTTACTTTGTGCTACTGAATCGTTCATTATTCACCACTTATTTATACACACAGAGCTAGCAGCTATCTGCTCCTAGGCTGTTATCGGTGCAGAGCATCAGTGGTATCAGTGAAGTGAGGAGCCTGAAGGATGCTAAAAGAGTGTCTGACAAGAGATCAGGATCTGCTGATGTACCACCAGACTCCAGAGCAGCCTCTTTCATCAGGCTGTGAGACTTCTCCATCCTCCACACTCTGCCGTGATTAACAGTTTTTTGCAGTGTTCTTTTTTTCTGTGAGGGATGTGTATTTTATTATACAACCTTGCGTTGTAAAATGATAAATAAATTAACCCTGATTGTCAAAGGAGAGAAAATGTATTTGTCATCTGTAGTTACAATGTCAGTAAATAAGTCATTAAATAATAACTTGTGAAATATTTCTGTGGTCCAAAACAATGCATGATGGCATGATGATTAAATCTGTCTTATTCATCTTAACAAAGCAAAAAACAAACTACATATCACAATGTGAAAGCTTATCTCTCTGGTCATATTTGATAACTGAAGAATCCTAGTGAAGCGGCCGATCAGCTCTGCTCTTTTCAACCAAACGTGGTCCAGATTTAACAGACAGCTGAACGTCTCCTCTGCTCTGTGCTGCTCCAACAACTAACTGACACAAGAAAACCACGAAAAGCAACATCCAAACCTCTACTTTGTCACATATGTTATATTTCCATAAATCGTCATTATCATGAAAATGATATTAGATTGTGTTTTCTCCTTTATCCTGAGTGACTAACATCTGTCTTGCTAACAGAGATCAGCGGTCCATGAGGCTCAGAGCTCTGCCTACATGTGTTTCCAATCCTTTATATGATGCATGCCAGTTATCGTGAATTTTGATCACTTAAGTCTCATTTCTGCTGAGTTTTTGAAGTTCTACAGGATGTAATACAGATAATATTTTTATCGCAGTAACCCTCTGCATTGTTCGCATGCATACATAAGGTGAAACTCAGGAATCATAGAAACACTTCAGTGGGCGTTCATGAACGTGTAAGTGTTTGAGTGTGTGTGTGTGTGTGCGCGTGTGCTGACCATGGAGTCTTCGTCAGCGATGAAGACGGTACAAGCCTGTGCCTGCATAAAGGACAGGATGGTTCCTGCGATCTTCCTCAGCAAAACCTCCAGACACTGCTGCTCCTCAAAGATCAGACTGGCCAGGTCCAACAGCACCTGCACACACACACACACACACACACACACACACACACACACACACACAGGGAATACATTATGTTCTGCTTGTGTCTATCCACACACACACCTTCACCTTCAGAAACACCCACCTGATTGCGCCTGTTCTCCAGCTGTGACGTCTCGTAGAGCTGAGCGTTGTGCAGGACGATGCCTGAAAAGGCCAAATACGCCGAGAAGTCCTGTCAGAGAGGAGAAAGAACAACATGTGAGCGCCACGTACCAACGAACAGGACTCGACCGTTGCGTGGAAAAAAGATAAATCAGCAGTAAAGGAGCAGAGGGAGAGAGGAAGATGACAGATGATTTGAGGAAGGACACACACAGGTGGAGAAAGACGGACTGGTGTAAAGGAAGTTTTAAGTGGCTGAGGGCCTCAGAGACATAACTGTGACACGGGTCAGGACAAAGGAGGTAACAGACATCCTGTCATCCACATTTCACTACGTCTCTGGATTTAGACACCTTAACAAAACACGGTTCTTGTGAGTGAACGTCATTAACCTTTTCGTCCTGGTCAGTGAAGGCACCGTCCTCCCCACACTTTTTATTGATGGCCTGGGCCACTCCAACTACCTGTGATGGACGAAAGGCAGAAACACACAGTTATACAGGAGGGCCAAATACAGCTCTGTCAAAAGCGGGTTGGAAGTCAGTTGTTAACATTACGTCCTGATCTGTGTATACACAATGTGACCGAAAATATTGACACATCTTAACAACATCTTTGAAATGATACATGAGATTGTTGATGAGTTTTCTAATCAGCAAACCAGAGCCAACGCGAAATCCTGCCAACATCAAACATGGCCGTTGACAAAGCTAAAGCTGTTCTCTGGAAAATTCTGGCTCCAGAGACGATAACTGTGAAGACTCAGTGTTTCTGTGTGTATACCTGCATGTTTCTATGGTGTAGGACAATAACATCTAAGTAAGTAAATACTTACTGTCGTCCTCAGTAGATGGTGTAACACTGAGTTGCTTTTCTTTTACACATTACTTAGATAAAAAGCCTCATATAAGATAAACCACTATCTGTCTGGTTTATGGTTAACTTCTATAACATCATTAGATCCACTCAAAGTGGTTAAACACAAGCCGTACTGTGTCTCTTTTCTTACCTCGTCTCTGTGGTTCTTGATGGGAAGGCAAAGGATGCTCTGGGTTTTGTAACCTGTGATCAGGTCCACCTCAGCGTTGAACCTGTGGTCCTGGGGAGGGAAAGCATGAATAGAATGAATCTTTTAAGAAATAAAAATGATTTCCAGTGGGGTGTTTGGGGCTGATATCTGCTTAGAATACACAGAACTGGTCTTTCACCACTGATAGTGTTGGTGCACACTATCTGAAATACAAAATGATTAAGAGTAAGAGCGATAAAGAGTGTGGAGGATGGTGTCTTTGTAGGGTTGCCAATCAAACACAAAAGAGCAGAAACAGATTTGTATCTGGAAAAATCAGCCAGTCCTCATCTTCATGTCCTCATGCAACACATCTCAGCTCTTCAGCAGAAATATTTTCAGCGATGAGTGTTTCAGAAATGATATCTTCCACCACTATTACTGTAAACTGCATCTGTGCTGCCACAGAACGGAAAAAGTTTGACAGACAGAGAGCTGTCAGTCAAGAGAGACTAATGTTTGACCTCATCTGGAGCCTCGTGACTCACAAACCGTTCAACCTCCTACACTTATGACGAACGCAGAAGAACAATCTGCACAAACACAGCGAGATTCTGTAGTAGCTGCGCCCATGCAGCTGTCAGCATTATGCAACAGAAAATTCCACTCCTCTCCAAAACAAAAGCCTCACATAGTTTTGTTAGTGCTTGGGATAAATCACAATGGGGCAAAAAAACCTTCTTTGGTGTGTAAATGTGGAATTCAAAATAGAGAAGTGGCTTCTGAAGGCACGTAAAGGACCGGTGGGTGGAGAGATGTTTTGTTTAGAGGACTATTCTCCTGTTGGCAACCGGCTGACCTTTAAACACTCAGCTTCTCTCTGTCCGTTACCATTATCCTCCAAACTCAAGGGGGCCGTGTGTTTGTATAAAGCCACGACTGGAAGAGGAACACTAAGCTGATGTCACGATAAAACTCAAACAAAAACAGGTTTGCTGTGGTGTGAGAAAATGGCTCCATTATGATCCAGGGCTTCCATTGGCTCTATGCTGAGTACTGCTGTCACCTTTATTTACTCTGATTTTCACTGTTATAAGGACATATTTCATAATATTTCAGGAAGAAGTCTCACTATTTTCTGATGTGCTTTTGCTGAGCAGATTAATCAATACAATGAGAGTACTCAGATACTACTAATGAGGGATTACATATCTGTGACTAAGTGTAGCAACAACTCACTTACTGTTGCTATGTCTGCCAACCCTGTCGTACTCACAGGAGACAGGTGCAGTTAACATTTTTTGCAATTCCTGAAACAGCGATATGATATGATTTCAGATAGTGGACATATTTTATCAGTGAGCAAACTAAGTAAGGTAATCAATGCCTCAAAAATGGTGAATTGTAATTAATATGTTTATAATACATATTTCTGCCAAAAAGAAAAAACTTGCAGAGGCAAAGTTGTGTGTATGACCTGATATTCATGAAATGTCTGTACAAATGTACAACAAAGCATGATCTTGCAAATTCATTGTGTTTTTTTCCTACTAAGCAAAAGATGTAAAAATGTTCAGGACCACTTTTAAACAAACGTGTAGTGATTCTTTCTGTCTCTCGGCCAGAAAATAGCAAATACACATAAGATCAGGAAAATATTCCATTCCATTATTTTCAAAAATGCTTTATTGAAAAATGGTTTGACACTGTCTTCTATTGTCTTCAATCACTACTAGAGATCGACCGATTATCGGTCGGGCCGATTATCGGCGCCGATATTTGGAAATTTGACATATATCGGCATCAGCCTTTTTTTAATCCGACCGGCCGATATGAAGAAATCAATCTAAAACTGTGTTATTTCGGCTCAGATACACACACACACGCACACACTCCCGTTCACGCACTGAGCAGACTGAAATATACATCGGTGCTGACACATCTCACAACACCAGTAACCGATGAGGGCTGGGAATGACGATAACTTTTACGCTTATTACGGTTTTATTTCCTTGCTGGTTCGTGTTAAGTCAATTGCATGTCTGCACTAATTAAAAAATATATTGAAAAAAGTTTTTTACCCAAAATTATAGGAGGGGTCCTGCACTTTTTGTTTTTGTTTGAAGTTAAAACAAAGTTAAATTATTTCAGTTATATTGAAATTTTATTTTATTTATTGTGAAAAAATTCAGGGAGCTATTTATTTAACCTTTTATGCATTAAGTTCAGTTTTTGCATAATTCAATTTTTTTACGCCAATTTTTACACTTTTACTGCAAATGAATATCGGCTCCAAATATCGGTTATCGGCCTCCTCTAACTACTAATAATCGGTATCGGTATCGGCCCTGAAAAATCCATATCGGTCGATCTCTAATCACTACAGCTAACTTAACTCCACAGCAAGAAAACTCTCCTCTCCCACAAAGCTGACACACTCAGTTATCTTTGAAAATCCAACCAAAGCATGGCAGGACCAACTGAAATTAAAACTGCATGATGGATAAATCCTGTAGGTTGTTTTCACCCCAAAGGATGCAGCACAGTGGGGGCATTGATACCGATCACCCCCCCCCCCCAAATCTCTCTGTAGATTGGTTTGGCTCAGGCTGTTGCCGTACACTTAGCAGCCCACACAGGGCTGAACCAATGTAAACAGGCAGAGGGGGGTCAGTTCCTCAACGCGCTGCTGAAATCAATGTAATCCTGAGCAGACTAATGGGAGGTAAACGATCCAATCAGAGAGCCGGGGAGTCCCTCGGATGACGCAGATGGACTTCCTGGAAGCAGTATCGGGTTCTGCAGACAAATGCAGCTACACACAAAAGATACACGCACAGATACACACATACAGCATGTACCCAGGTAACAGCTCGGCGCACCTGAGTCAGTTAGTGCACGGCCTCATACACACACACTCACTGTGTACACACACTGATATTAATTTACACACACACACTATTATTCACATATGCATGTAAACCAAAACATGCACT
The DNA here is from genome assembly GCA_037176925.1 of Amniataba percoides. Classification (NCBI taxonomy): domain Eukaryota; kingdom Metazoa; phylum Chordata; class Actinopteri; order Centrarchiformes; family Terapontidae; genus Amniataba; species Amniataba percoides. Next base: position 15,307,421 of record JBAJHX010000042.1, on the reverse strand, counting down.
CACAAGGAGGCAAACATATATGCACATACAAACACACACACTCACTCACACACACACACACATTTAATTTAATTACGTATATGCGAATATGCCTACAGGTATTAATTAAGAACAATCGCGCACACACACTCAAACCACACTTGAACCCTCAAGGGCACTTAGAGAGTAAACACATACACACACACACACGCTCCTACTCTCATACACACAAGTTAATTGAACATAGGTGGACACTCCCATCTTGTTCTTTATTTGTCATCTTCTTGCTACATCTCTTCTCACGCATCTCCCTCTCCCAGTCACATCATCATCATCATCATCATCTTGTGGTTGGCTGGCAACCAGAGGAAAGAACACAGCAGGGAACCTCTCACACACACGCAAAACAAATGAAGTCAGACGCTGATGATGCTGTTTTGTGGTCGCTGAAGTATGAAGACAGCGGAGTTTCATAATCAATCTGTTTGTAAGATATTTTCACGGCAGGAAAGCAAAACCTGTCACTATTTTAAATGAAGCATCTATTTTGTTGTAGCTGTGACACACAGACACGTGGATCAAGATACGGTGGCTAACTATGTTATCTGATGCTTATTTTGAGCTAAAGAGTTGACTTTATATTTATCATGCACCACAAAGAAAAATATCTCATTACAATATTCTCAGAATCTGATACTAGTTTACACCAAGCTTGTGCTCACTTCTGTACAGCCCGTGTCCTCTGTCGAAATACTGTCCCTGTTTCGGAAACCATCATGAAAATCATGTTTATCCATGACCTTTTCCTGGAGTTTCAAATAAGCGTCCAGCAGAAGCAGTGAGGTCACTCTGTTTGCACTATACCTTCAGAGCTCTGACGGACTTTGTGTTAACAGCTGCCAGCAGCTTCAAACAAGACAGAACACAAAGACCAGGACACCCGAAAATCCTTCAAATATATTTCACTGAGTTGATTTACATTGGAAAAAGTGGAAGTGTGAATTTCCACCATCCTCACCAGTCTTGACATTTAGTTGGAAATACTAAGGAATTATGATTTTAACCCTATAAATGCAGAAGGCTATGGACAACAATAACAGTCATGCTGAAATCTACTGGAGACAAAGATATTTTGAGATTTTAGATGAGGTCACACACAAGTCTGATAGATAAGACAACACACAAAACACGTGCCTTTAATTACAGCTGCATACTAGTAGCTCTCACTCATTCTTGCTTTCTACTCCTCCCTACCTTCCTCTCTCTTTTACACACACACACACACACATCTGCTTCTTTTTGAAGACATTCATAACTCCTCCAAAGGACAGTCAGTGTGCAGCCAGCAGCACACACACACACACAGTACACACACACAGTACACACCCACACACTTGCAGTCACATTCCTACGTTTCTGTCTCTTCCTTCCAAAATGCGCACAAATAAAAGCTGGAAGCAGCCGGAGGGGTTAAAGGTCAGTGGCTCAATCTGCAGGGGTCACGCTGCTGAAATCCAATCTGCAGCCACACTTCAGGGGAATAACACGTTTAAGGCCTATTCAGTTAGATTAGTCTGTTACTGACTGCATTAGTGTGCTGTTTTTATCAAACAGTCTTTACAGTTTGTCCCTCATGCACTCATTCACTCACAGCAATGGAGACCAGCCACCACCAAGGCAAGGCCAACCATCATGAGCACTGTTCAAGGACACGTTGCTTTTACATTAAGTATTATCAATCATCCATACATCATTTCAAACACACCCTGCCACCACTGTCTGCAGAGAGGAATCCTTTTCTTCTTCCACATCAACACTATTTAAGAGGAAACAGCGAAGCAGCTGTTTTCTAAGAAAGGTGGAACCATTTCTTAGAAAATAACACCTCTCCTGCTGCTGTTCGCCAAGAAAGAGCTCACAGCAAGAGCAGTGTAAACCGTGTGATTGGTCAGGTAGGTCTGCTCATTGATTGAAGTTGGAGAGCGACACAGTGTTGAAACCTGATCACTCACAAGGTCAGCGCTCTGAAACCGTCAGGGGTCAAAATGTCACCACGCAATCTGTAGCTACTGAGTGGAAAAGAAAAATAAGAAGTGTGTGTGAGCTGAAGAGGAACCCTCCAGAGGAGCTCTGTGACCCACTTGCCCTTCTCTGATGCCCCTCCTCCCCCCACAAGTCTGTGCTCTGTCAGCAAGAACCATCAAATGCACCCAAAGCAAACACTGTTTCAGCACAAACGCACACACGCACGCCGCCTCAGCGCAGGCTTCAACAGCATCCACCTTAACCCCTGTGGCATTAAAAAAAACATAAAGAGACAAATCCTCACCTCGTAAGCGTTCTTGATATTGAGCGGCTGTCCCGTGGCGGCGACATGTCCCACAATGCCCTTGTTCCACTCCAGTCGGATGCAGCTACTGGAGGACTCCTCCAGCGTGGATCCCTCCGCTACGTCGAACAGGCGGCTGACCAAGAACTTCCTGTTGGAGCTGTCCTCGCCCACCTGAGACAACACACACACACACACACACACACACACACACACACAGAGGAGGATGTGGTCACATGACAGGAAAAGTGATATCCCAGTGAGGAATGACTCCGTATTAATGATTGTGCCCATTACTGTGGACTTCTGTTACACAAACAGCAAAGAAAGGAAAGAGTCTCTTTTTAAGCCGATAATCCAGGAGAATAATATTCACATCTCAGCTACATCCTGTGCTTCGGGCTTTGTTTGTGCAACAGACCAAAAGTAATACAAAGCAGATTAAAGCTGCACTAATCAAACATTTTTTTCAGCAGCGACTCTGAGCCTGTGAGGAGAAAGGTGTCGCTCACGGAGAATCACCACCGACAGCTCCACAGAGCTCCTCAGTCTCTTTTGACTCTGCGTTTTGCTTTTTTTCTGACCCACAAACACTCCGCTCTCCTCGTCTTCAATCTGGCAGAAGCGGGAGGAGGTTTTAAGCAAACCATCTGGAGGCCGCATATCAGAGAAGATCTTAATTCATGACCATATTTTTCTGTAACACATGCTTTAATCTGACATAATAATTTAACGCCCCACCTCCTCTATGATTCAACTGATTGTTTAACATTTTACTGGGCTTATCAAATGATTTAATATTACTCTTTATTAATACTAATATGTGGATGTGACACCAGCGCCCTGGTGCAGTGTCTCGTCTCACTTCCTCTCACTCTGGCTGATCACAGTCCTCCAGTTAAACCAGTTAAAATGACCCCCAGCCTCCTTCCTTCCTACCAGGAACAGGGAGTAGCGGTCTGCGGCGATCAGCTCGTTGATGTGGAGGAAGATCTTGTGGCAGAGTGCTGTCACATCCAGGTGACTGGACACGTCCTTCACCAGCTCCAGCAGCCTGGCGCAGCGGTCGCCTTCGCTGCCGCTACGCGCCCCGCCGCATACGCCTCCATTTCCTCCCCCGCCGACGCCACCCTCGCCCATCACCGAGCCCCAGAGAGGGACGGTCCCGCGGTCAGCGTCGCTCAGGAACGTCAGAGAGCCCTCAGAGTCTTTAACCACGATGGGTCTGAGCGGGCGGTCGAACTCTGACGCTGAGATTTTGCGAGTCGGGGTGCCGGGGGCCGGGCTGGGGATGTTGGCCGGGGAAGGACAGCGGTTGTCCAGGAGGCTGAGCGTGGGTGGGAGGATGGTGGAGGCGCAAGGGGGGCCGGGGTCTGTGGAGGACTGGTGGGGCCGCTGCTGTGGAGGATTTTCTTTGGAGGCAGATGGCTGGATGGAGTGGACGCGCTCAGCGAACCAGGCATTCACCATCTCCCTGTGGAAGCAGAGAGGAAACTATCAGACACAGTGACAGTCACAGATGTACTGGAGTTTACAGAATACCACCTTACACACTCTGGTACATGAGTTAATGAAGACTAAACACCCTTTACATAATGACTTCCACCAACAACCACAGAGCTTTTATTCCTGGCAGTTAGAAGAGAACTGAGTGAATATGCAAGACAGCACGCAGGCTGACAGGTAGACAATGAACACAGTTGCATCACTAATCAACCCCCGACATCCCACAAGAACACCATCAGTTGCTGCAACCAAAACAAAAACAGACATCTATCAAATCCAGTGTCTGGCTAATTTAAGGGAAAATATCACATTCGGGTGAAATAGTGGATGGATCAACGTTTGCACTAAGGACAGAAAAGAGTGTGAGAGAGCAGGAGGTGTATCACCCTCATTAGACTGAGTAAAGTTCAGCAGGGCTGTGTCTATGCACTGAAAGTGGATCAGCTGTTTCTTGGCCATCTTAAAAAAAATATATTATTTTTCCAGCTAACACACTCGATGTTGACTCTCCTGGTTCCTAGTAATAAAAACTGCACATTAAAATGAATCTTAATGAGAGTCACTGGCGGCAACTGGTCTCAACAGCAAACAACTGCAATTGGATTTCCAATGTTCCTGAGGTCAGAGTGAGGCTTTATAGATGATGCAGGACATTTCCCAAGAGTCTCTTATATACTGCATTAAAAAAAAAACTTCAGTATTCAAATATTAACAATCTTAACAAATGATAATGTGTAATGCTGTTCATAGAGTCAAATCCAAAGAGAATTATCACCCAACTCCCCAGATGTTGTGTTCCTTGTTTTGCATTTGCGGCCCTCAACTTAACTGCTTTAGTCTTGCAGCTCTATTTCAGCAGCAGCGGGCAGATGTTTCCAGCTTTAAAGGCTCATAAAGTTAGAGACTAGCTGGTTAACATAGTGGAGAATTTAGTAGCCTCAAAGACATTTTTTTCTTTTTTCAGCAGTTGGTGGGGACCAAATCAGAGCTAAAAGAAGAGGGAACGTTGGTTTTATATTCTATGGATAAGCAAAAATAACTCCAAATAAATGCTAACGTGTTTTCCAAGACATCCTGCCATGCCAACATCATAAAAAGCTGATAAGATAAAATCACATTAGCTTTATTAACCCCATACTGGGGAAATCTATAAATATAATTCCAAAATATGACCATATTGTGTTTACAGCTCATTGCAATTTCCCCAGATGGCTAAAACCAGATAAAAAACAAAAATAACACACACATACACACTAAAAGCTGCAGAAGAAAAATAATGTCAGCCAACTTCTGAATTTAAATTTTAATTTGTAAGATAAATTCAAATGAGGTAAATTGGCATTTTTCAGAGATCAAATAATACATCATTTTTTCTGTCAGAGGCTCAGTAGTTTGGGGCCAAAAGTATACTCAGCATTAGGGCAGTGACATGGTGAAGTTGAGGCTCAGAGAACTTTTTTGTGATGGTTACTGCCAAAATATTTGCTAATAATTAAGACCTTTCAAGTGAAAGCTTGAGATGAATTAGAAAATGAGTCCTTGCTGCTGGAGATAAATATATCCACTCATCCATCCACCGCTTGTCAGCTCTCCTCCAGCCAGCCCTTTCCTGCTGGAGAAAACAATTTCTCTTGCCTCACTTTTCCTGCACACCGCATGCATCTGAAAACATTTTCCTGAATTGCGAGAGCTGCTGCAAGCTGAAATGAAACTCTCCGCCTGTGAGATTGGACGGCAAATAACAGCAGCTCTTAGCAGCGAGCAGAATACGGCAAATGTGGGCACTGATGATAACACATCTGACAGTTTCATTACTGGAAAATGATAAAAATTCATATCTGTTGATTAAATGTAAATCATCAATAGTGATCAGAGAATGAATGTAAGCGCAGTGTATCTTATGTGGTTAATTCTTTTCAATGCGATGCTCTCGTGTGTCTGATGGAGATACTCGCAGGAACAAATGTGATGTGTATGTGTCAGTCTGTGAGCATGTTTGGGTGTAAATTGGATGTGATTACAGAGGAGCCTTCTAATCAACACGTTGTCTAATCAACAACCACACACACACACACAAAGAGTTTTACCCCATATTTTCAGACACACTGAAGGTCTCGTGACCTTACAGTGGCGCTTTCACGCCAGTCAGAGGCAACAAGCGCCGGCCACGAAATTAACCATGGTATCTTTGGCTCCGAGCCAGGCAAATAAAAGTTTGAGAGCCACAGAGAATGGGCTGTTATCTGACTGCACTGTGTCAGGTCGAGTTCTCCTTACTCCACGTCCCACAGAGCCGACCCTAATGTATCCAGGGGAGGTGTGGCTGAATCAATACCTCTCTAAGAAATGCCTCTCAACCAGAACGGCAGAATGGCTGATGTGTGCAAACCCCTCGCTCCGAGCCAATCAACTCATTCGCTCCTGCGCTGTGGTCAAAAACAGCAGGAGAAGCAGGAGGGGGGAAAGAAAAAAAGAGTCCTGTGACAATGCTTTTTATGGAGAATAGTTTGAGATGGAGATGAGACTGAGACAGAGAGCCGCAGTCACTGGATGAGAAGGAAACTGAGCGAAGTTGCCATGGCGGTTGAAGTGGATAAATGGGTCTGAAGGGCTTTGTCACTAAAACAGACACAGACCTAAAGTATCCTGATGAAGTGCTGCCAGGCTGATGAAATGTCCAGATAGGCCTTATATAGCTGCTGCTGCCGGAGAAAGACCTGAAAGATCTGGAATCTGTGTTTGCGTAAAAAATTAAAAGGCTAATTTGCTCCCGGCCTCGCTCTCTGAGGTCTCTGAGACGAGGAGGAGGAGGAGGAGGAGGAGGAGGAGGCTGCCAACAGAAAACACACAATCCCATTTACAGGGCGCAGGCACCTATGTGGAAGCCTCGTAATTATTGCAGAGGACCCTTTCGACAGTTGCACTGAGAATTAAACAGAATCAGTGGCAGTAAAAGTTAATGATTGAAAGGGCCCTGTGCAACTCTCAGAGTTGTTACTGATTGTGAAGCCAGAGGAAATCGAGCCGGGCAGAGAGAGCGTGACGGCGTGGATCAGAGGGCATCACAGCACATCTGTAGGCAGACTACCTGAGCAGGGGAGGGGCAGGGGAGGGGGGAGGGGGTCACAGGATTTCCAGGTCAGACCCAACATATAACTAACAGCAGAGAGGATGCTGGCTCAGATATGATCAGAGTTAGAATAGCTGTAGAGGTTAAGTGATGCCTGCAACAACAACAACAACAAAAAGTAGTAAACTAACAGAGGAAATGAAAGTGTTCCTGATTGGCTGCACACCAGAGCCAACTGACTTGTGCAGGGAGCTGCAGGAGGAGGGGGGGGTCCACATGATGTCCACACAGGAGCCCTGATCCACCCCCCCCCCCCTCTCTATTCTTTCTTTCTTTTTCTGTCTTGTCTCGTCTTTACCTTGACGCCTTCCTCATGAAGTAGGAGTGGGTGAACTCCAAGTGGTCGTCCAGCCACGCTTCCATCCTCTCGCTTTCCGGGGAACAGCAGTCCTCCATGGCGCAGGGCGACTACACAGGCTCCGCAGCCTACATCTACACCCTGAGAGCCGGCACCGAGCAATGTGTACGGAGAGAGGGAGAGGGAGAGAGAGAAAGAGAGAGAGAGAGAGAGAGAGAGACAGACAGAGGGACGGAGCGGTGCTGCAGGTCGGGCGGCGCGCGCGGATCATGAGCGGTGACTGCGCGCTTCCTACTTGGTGAAGCGACTGTTGGAGGAGAGAGAGCGAGAGAGAGAGAGAGAGAGCACCAATAGGCCACCCTCTCTCTCTCTCTCTCTCTCTCTCTCTCTCTCATGATAAAGGACGCCACAAATAAACAAAAGAACCTACACATCACCTTTGTTCCTGACGCACACAAACACACACACACACACACACACACACAGGTCCACGTGGGAATATATTGCTGATAATGGAAAATAATAAAGATGCTCCTTTTCTCTAATTCAGTGCACTTCTCTGGACTGACAGGTAAGTCCATCCATAAAATAGATGAATAAATAGAAGATCACAGAGTAATGTGGTGCTTTAATCAGACTGTTTAAAGTGTCAACATTAAAGGGAAGCTGCAAAGAGTCAGTGCTTGCACTTGCATGAGATTGGTGGATTCTCAAAAGACAGATTAAAGAAAGAAAGGTTAAAATCGATTGCAGGAGACACCAAGATGTCCAGACTTTTCCGTCCATGTCCATGCTCCAAAACAATACCAGATACTACATTTCCCATAATGCAAATCAGCCTTGTATTTTCTCTGGACTCATTCCTCCTGGACTCCACTTCCACTTCTTAATCTGGCTGAGCCGATCATACTTATAATGAGTGTGACTGTTAACTCGAGCCTACACAGTCCCAAAGGTTTGTGCTCCACAGGAAAAGTCAACTCAGATTGTGAGTACTCAGCAACCCCCCCCCCCAACTTGACTTGTTCAGAAGGTGGAACTTACATTCAATTGTCAGTGTAGATGGGGTCGTTTTGGCTGTTGGTAGTTAGAAATACGTAGAGTGGGTTTTCTCTGGTCCTCTGCTGTCTTCTGTGTGATCTCACACTCAGTTTCTCAGTCAGAAAACGATGGATGGTACTCTTAGAGACTTTGACTGAGTCTGTGGCAGGATTGGTGTCTCTTTCCCTTGGTCCTCAAACTGAGGAGCGACCTGCACGGAGCCTGTCTTCAAAAGCTAGTCACAACTCTGGTGTCTCTGCCACCACTTCTTCACCCATCGGATGCTTTTGCCATTGGGGTGCATTAAGTTTTGGGACACAGCGTAGTCCCAGATAAGACCTGACATCACTATGACATCATCAGGTTTGACAAAGCTCCTCCAGAGCCACAGAGGACGGTACACATCTGTTTCGTCACAGGCTGAGTTGTTTTGTTCATGTGTAAGCTGATTTTCTGCTGTAAAACTGATGGGGACCAAACGATCTCAGGGGACATGTTCTGGGAAGGATAAGAGGATGTTCCCATGTGATTAAAAAGTAAGATTCCCACACATTCTCAGAGGAAAGACTTTATGTGGTCAAAGATTTACAGCAGTTCCTTGAATAGTTCTGCTATTCTTTGAATAAAATACTGAATCACAGGAAGCGTGCAAGGTCATGTGTGGAGAAGTTTCAGGGAACCATCAGTTCCCTGACAATGTTTACATACTGTTACCATGAATGAGGCCACGCTCGGACCTTCTGGGAATCTTCTGAGACGTAATGACACAAAGTTGAACATTTCTGGAACACTCTTTGAATGTCACAGGTAAAGTCTGGTCCCACATCCAAAGTTTTTTATTTTACCGGCCCTCAGCTGACACCTAAAACCTGAGCCAACTGAACATTACTGGTGTTTCCACATTTAGACCTGAATCCACTCAAAGACCACCAAGCTTCACAAAACAAAACCATCCGAACCTGACCGGACACCCGGTACTTTAGTACAAGTAGTACAGACCAGCATTGGGGGACCGTCAGAGCCTTCAGACTGTTTGTAGATCTTTGTAGAGTAAAGGCTACTGAAATACAGCAGAGACTAAGTAGCTGCAGCCTCAACCCAGGATATGGTTAGCCTAGCTTAACATAATGGTTAAAGCACAGTGAAACAGATAGCCTGGCTATATCTTAAAAAAAAAAAACTAATACGATATGACCTACTAATTACTAACTTTAACAGGAGTGGTTGATCCATTTCTGAACTTTGTACAGATCCCTGTGTCCAAACCAAGTTGCTTTAAAAACACCACGACATGGGAATTGAAGGGCAGAAAACTCTCATTTAAAATGAGCCAAAGGTAGAGTACAGTCACATTCATCTTAGATAGTAGTTTATTTTTATCATTTTAAGTTGCTGTCCTTCTTTTGTTTGATTGATTGTTGTAAAACCAGAGTCAGATTCCGTGTATGTGTACACATAAATGGCCAGTAAAACTGATTTGGATACTGATTCTGAGCAATCATAGACACCTGAAGCCTTTAGTGGTATTCCAGGAAATCAAAGTCACAAAAGAGACAGACAAATCTCTGTGCACACATTAAATGGTGCTATGCACATTTGCTACCTGCAGTATGATGAAGTCACTTCTGGGCACCTAAGACAGCGTGTTCTTAATTATCTTGACTTTTACACCACGGTGCACATTACGCACATCTCCAGGGAATAAGCCACACCGAGGTTTTTCTCTCACTTCTGTTCAGATCTTTGGTTTATGCAATGCTGATTTACTGAGGCTGAAAAATAGACCTTTTAGCCCCTCCTGCAGCAATAAACTCCCCAGAAAGACGCAGATGGCTCCATTTTCTCACACTTCAATAAAGAGAAAAGACAGAAACAAAACAAATATTAAGTGGAGGATTTGAAGAAACAATACTTTTCTCACGTCAAAACTTTAGGTTGAAAATTTGGGATGGTGTAAACAGAGGACATTAAAGGAATTCCTTTGCATTTTTCACATATCCCTCCCAAATAATTCATTTTAAGCTCTTTTGACCTTATTCATCCTGTATACTGTAATGAATCTGTTCATTAATCCACAATAAGCAATTTATAATAAACCCTAGCAGTAATGAACTTAAATGATGCTGTGAGTGACAGCTGGAGCTCCGCTGGCTTTTATTGATGAGTCTAATGGCTCTCAGCCGTGTGTCCGTCCACACCGTGCTGGTCTCCAGTGTCCCCCCAGCTGGACACCGGGCCCCTGCTGGTGGTGTTACCTTACCAGCAGATGGTGGCTGTTCGTCCCGGGGGGGGGACTATCAGCAGCATCCCAACCCCCTCAACACAGAGCCAAGACAACAGAGCCTCCAGTCTGTCTGCTGGCGGGGTGGAGACACAGAAACAGACTCCTCACTGTCGTTGTGGTCTGTAAACTGTCTCCCTGTGGTTGCTTCACTTTGTGTTGTCTCTTCACAGCATATTTCATCTTCGCATGGTCCGCCCTGCACACTTTACAACCTCTGTATGGCCGTTCTGCCACTATTCCTTTCCAGAATGTAAGCTGCCCACGCTTAGGTACCTCCCTACATTTTCATAATCATTGAAAACCGATGCAAGGTATGAAGAGAGGGAACTGATATCATGTCCAGCAAAAAAAAAGATACACATTAATTTAGAGTTAGACTACATGACCCTGCCTAAAGATGCCTCAGTGTGAATGCTAACCTCATTAGCATAATGTTCGAGGAACCAGGAGTGTCTGCACCACATCTTCAGCAAATCCAGCTGTGACAGTAGTCCCCAAGCAACAATCACTGACTCTGAAATACTTTATCTATATGATACCCATGTATTGACCATGAAAACTAACAGTGTTGTGTACTGACATCACTGGCTTTGGTGACAGACACAAGGCAGTCTTTGTGAACTAGTGAAAACCTCCATTCGATTTGCCTATGCAAAGTTTTCAATGTGAAACAAGAACACCAGGAAGTGATCACTTCGAACCTTTATCACTTAACAAACCAAACACAGTCCTGATACAGCTCTGAGAAAGCCTGGTGATTGGCAAAAATGAAAAAAAATTATCTAAAATGATTTAGGACTGACTTGAAACAACAGGCCAGTCATTACACTGAAATCATTTAATCATGTCACTCAGAGGTTACCAAACACAGCGGCTGTCGCATACAGGCACACACACATGCACACTGTTTGCATGTGAAGTAAGACACTGAGCTATGACCACCACAGGGCAAAAAAGTTGAACTGACCAGTGATCACATTAAGATTTACATCCTCTTCAGAATGTGGGAGAAAAAAAATCTCTTCTGCACCTAAAAAAGGTGGATGAAGGTCACTTTGGGTATCTGCACTCCTGTAACACACACTCACACATACATACACACATACACAAAGTTCCTCAGGCTCTTTGACTGTTGAACCTCGTCTTCATTTGTTCCTGAGTCGAGCCGGTCACGACTTGTCTTTAGCACTCAGCTTTCTGTAACTGCAGCTCTGTCTCAACGAGGACCACAGGTGATAAAACATCTACAATCCTTCCTCAGTGCAGAGGAAAAGCAGTGAATATACGGAACTCAATACAGCGTCTAAAGAAACTCCTGTCAAATGTCTCCCTTCTGTTTGTTCAGCCTCTGTAGTCCGATCAGAACTTTCTTCAGCACATGCAGAGTGAGTCTGTTAGGCTGAAGTACTGTCCACACAGATGCCTGTTTGTGTGTTGGTATGAAAGTTTGAGTGTCTGAGAGGCAGCAGTGATTCTCTGGAATTTATCTCAGTTATTCAGTGTTTTCCTCACAATGTGGAGAGTTTATAGTTTTAATGTTTTATGACATGAAAGATCCCAGATCACCCGGAAATCACGGCAGCGTTCGGGACTGAAATCAGTTGAAATACTCGTGGTGGTGAAGGAAGTTGAACTTTAGGGAACTTTGACCGACGTGTCTTTCCAGTCAGCCTTCAGCAAGCGGGACATCATTCGTCACTGCAATAACCCTGTCATTTCTGACTGCTCTGCTGTGGTTAGGTTTAGGTACAAAAGTGACTTGATTGGGATTAGAGAGTGATGTCTGCGCAGGCCAGCATGCTTTAGAAGGCCTCAGAGTTCTAATCTTGTTATTTAAAAGCTAATTCCGGCTTTTAGAGCAGGAGTTTTTCTATGGAGTTCTGACCAATATCTGGGAGGACACTCCTACTTCAGTATCAGATGGGGTAAGAAACATGTGCAATCAGATAATTAGATAGTTTCAGTTTAACAGATGACCAAAACTTTATTTGGAAGCAAATCTGTGATAATCCCGTTTAGGAAAACTCCTCAACCCAACATCAAGTCCAGAAGTCAAAGCTGGATGTGGATCTGTAAACTCTGATGGATGTTTGCATCAGAGAGTTTGACTAACAGTTTTACTGTTTGCCTTTAGTTCACGGGGGGTTGGTAAAAAAGGCAAGTTGTAAAAAGCCTGTATGAGTGTATCTTTTAAACAGTGGGAGCCAGACAGTGAGCTGGGGAGGTTGGCGATGGCTGAGGCTGTCGCTCCCTCGTCAAACAACACACTGCATGACACAAGCAGGTCACTGCTATAAAGCAGTCTGTCTGAACTGCTCTAACATCACCAACCAGCACGGAAACTGTCCAAACACACTCACAACGTGGGCCACACACACAAGCAGACAGTAACAGCAGCATGTGCAATAATGTGTTATTACAAAATACCATATCAAATGCACATACACACTCACATGTCACACACATTTATGCATTATATAATACACTGATGTGCCTAAAGTACTGTAATGGAGTGGAATGGAATGGAGGAGTCTCACACACACACACATACAGACACAGAGTGAGCAGAAATAAAGGGTGGGCATATTTCTCCTCATTCTTCACTACGTGTTTGTGGACTTTGCCCTCAGGCTTTTCCGTCTGGAGCCGCTCCGTAAACAAGTCTGGAACACGGACGAGGAAATAAAAACCTGACCATCAGACATACCTGAACAGGACTCTGCTCACTCTGATCAGTTTGCTGTTATTTAAACAACCTAATGCTTAAACTTCTGTCTGAAGGATTCCACGCTTTTTCCTGAACTGATAAGAATCTACCGCTGCTGATGAAACCTTTCCAAAGCAACGCTTTACATCCACACACATCTTTGTTGCACTTTTAAGATTCAGTCTGCAGCCAAAGAGCAAAAGGCCTCTCTGTTCAGCTGCAGGATTCAGGGGTCTGCCTGCCAGAAGCATTATGCCTCGAAAATCTTCAGCTGAGGAGATAAAAGCCGTCTTTTCAGCATCACCTCAGATCCTGAAAACAGGGCTGTTTGTGAGCACAGCTATGTTTAATGGCTTCCCTCCATCCAGCAAATGCTTGAGAAAACACAGATGTGTGTCTGCACAGTGTCAGCACAGAGCGGGGACAACAGGAATAAATCTCACAAGAGGAGAGCCGTTGCCATCCTAGCTCAGATTGAAGTATATTTTCTGAGACATCGCTGGAATGCCTTTGAGAGCATATGAGCAAAGTGACAGCAGCTGAAATCTAATCTGTCCTTAAGACTTCACTCTGAGGTGGAAGTGTAACTTGCACCAACCTTTCTGTCCAAGCGTACAACACTTTCTTGGTTTCAAACAGACACACACACACACACACGCACACACACACACACCCACAAACATAGCAGCCAGGGAGAGTCTGAATACAGAAAATGACTTTAAGGGTCAGTGCTGATTCTCCCAATCCTTAACAAAAATGCAATTTTTCTGAGCGGCCCAAAGACGAAAAGAGAAAATAAATCTGTTTGTGCAGAAATAGAAATGATTCTCCTGCGGTGGTGGACCGAAAATAGATGGAAATCATAGTGATACACAGAGGGGGTCCTCATTTCCAGAGCAGTGTCAATTATGAAAATTGTCCTAAACGAGCCGTTCCAGCTCCCTTTTGTGTGAACGTAAATGGAGGAATTACTGTGTGGAGGTGTGCAAATTATGTGTTTCTATTTCTGCTCGAACAATTGTATACATAGGATGAACTGGAGAAATGTTGGCCTTGTGATGGCTGCGTCTCTTATGATGAATTTGACCAGCGCATGTGCTTGTTTGCCTCCTCAGCCTCTTGTCTGGTGCATGCTGGGAAAGGCCCCAGTCTCCTGGGGATACTGGAGACTGTGCAAGTTACATGAAAACATCAATAGTTAATCAATAGCTGTAATAAGTTACATTATTCATTTCCATTACTCAGGCCAGCTGCAAAAGCTACAAACACACCTCGGCCATATCATATCTTCTGTATTTAGCACATGTTGGGCAAAAAGATTCATGTGGTTCAGTGGCGAGACTGATGGGACCTACCGGTGATACCGGTGACCAGCTAACAAGGCTCAGCATGTAAATAAAACAACTTCAGAGTTGACAGGAGGCGAATTCTTCCACTTGGCACGCTAACTTCCTGGATCAGTCTACGTACTGACCACACACAGGCTAAATGAAACAACTCTCCCATCCAGCTCCTGGAAACACAGCAAACAGACATTAAACGGGTGTTACTATAACAGCTCTGCTGGTGTCGCTGTGATGTTCAAACCGAGGGTCACAGAGGCAGCTAAAAGAATCATTTAGTGACTGTGGTCTCACTAACTACTGTAAAAAAGGTAATCAAAGGAGAAGCAGAAGAAAAAAGTTTGTAAAAGAACCTGTCATGACTTTATGTTCCTGTACTTCTATTTAGTACTTCCTTATAAACTATCTCATTTTTGGATTCAAAAGTGAAGGGAAAAGCTCCTTTTTTACAGTGTAAAACTGATGAGAGAAACTGTAAATGAGCTGGAAACCAAAACATTTCCCTCTTGATTAATATACCTCCTGAATCCTGTAAACACACGAGGTACATTAATTTATGCTTAACACTGTAACAGTCTGTCCCCACAAAACATCATCTAACACCAAAAGCTCACTTTGGCCACAGTACTTGGTATACATTTAAATATATATAAATATACATAAATATATATTGTACAGCCTGTATGTTTAAAGGCTTTTGCTGTGAACTTTGCATTCTTTTCTCTGTCAGCACAGTTTTTGAGTGATGCCGTAATTGATTGCCTCTCCTCCCCCACAGAGGATAAATGGTGCATGATGACAGACCCGGCTGAAACATTATCATCCATTTGCATGGCCTCTTAGGTTCCTGATGAGCGTTATGCAGATGAGCGGTTCTGATTAGCAGAGATTTGTCATCTCAGCGTGCAAGTTTGACGCGCGTCTCAGCAGAGGAATGTGCCCCCGAAGAGAAATCAACGCCAGTGCACTTCTTTCGGAGATAAAGAGGTGACAAGCCAACTGAGCAGTGAACTCTTTGTGTTTATCGTCAGACTGATCCGAATGTTAGAGCATCATCTTGCATTAAGTCTCGTCGTAAACTTTCAGTGAGCGGACAGAAATGTAAGGCCATGTGAGGAAAGTCTGTTTAAAGCACATTGTTTAAGAGGCAGCACGTTGCCAGCGTCCTCTCTGGAAAATCAGACAGGGCAGCGAAAGAAAGAATAAATGCTACGTTCCAGCTGGAAAGAACGTTTGCGTCACCTTGAAAACTCTAAACGGTGATGATGTGAGATCCCGGCCCGGGGAACAAACAGCACTTCTCATTACTTCAAAACCAGGTAGAGGGGTCAGTTTGTTCCCAGAGCACAAGTGGGAACAAACATTTTGGTCTTCCAGCGGCTGGACTCTCCTCTGACCACCATTTTCTCTTGTGAATTTATTCCACTTTAAAGCATTTTAGCCATAAACCTTAACGATTTAGTCAAATAAATGTGCTCCTCAGCTTCCTTTGTGATCCATGTTGGACTGAAACTTTAAGTTCAAGAAGGATATTGTTTCTCAACAAGCTGGTATTTTCGTTTTGAATTCCTGAGCTTTATTATTTTATATTATACAGTGTGAACCACAAATGGTAGATATTTGAGTTTTTACCACAAATATGCAGAACAACAATGCCCTCCTTCCTATCATTTTTCTCCCAGAGGACTTTCGCTTTTTGCTTCACGCCTGGGAATGCTTTTAGTTCATGAAAGATGCTTGTCCTGATCTCAATTACCGTCCAGATTTATGACAGTTTCCATAGTCGTAATGGCCTTCATAACTCAGAAAAGATAGCCTTACAGTAGATGTTCCCATCTGGAGCGCATCTATCAGTTTGCAAGGTAATGCATATAGATTTCCCCTCGTGTTTTACCGCAGTGTTTGTCGGTGACCTCATTCTGAACTCTCTATTTTGTTAGGTAATCGTCCGGAGGAGCCATCACACCGATTCCTGCCCTAATTTGGCAGGAGGATGCTTCCATGATGGTTTGTTTTCTGTGGACAATGTAGCAACACAGTGATGTAACAGGCTGGAAGAAAATGAGGGAAGGAACCAAGACCCATGAGTCATCTTGGCTGCTGTGGTTAGGGAGCGAGCACGTAGTGGAGGTGTACCTCTGAGAGGCTGAGGAATGAAACATAATGCTCACACAATGACAGACTTATGCCCAAAATAAAGCTAAAACAACATTAAGAATGGAGAGAGTAACTTGGCAGGCAAAGTGAGCCCTTTGGTGGTAAGTGGCAACTGAGTTCAGATCTGATGCTCTCTTATGCATCATTTTATCTCTCAGCACTTTTCATTAGTCAAGTGATACATCATTTTAGCTGGCTCTCAGTGTCGCCGGTTAAACTGACCTGTGGCAGATAAATGTCAGCTGGTGCAACCTCAACCCTAAATAAAGACACTGTTGGCACTGACAGCTGAATGTTGCATTTTCCTCTTTAATGATATTACAACGCTAACGACATCTGATTGTCATTTAAATGATTCCAATCAGCCCACTGTTGACATCTCTCAGTGTCATTTTCATAATCCCACTGACTGAAGATGTTTTTAACCCTACTTATAACGTCTTTATAAAAATATAGTGAACCACGTGTGTTATATCCTGTGAAAGTGTTTACACCAGCTGATATCAGAGCTTTCATCAGTTTGCTGGACACTCTCCGCTCACTTTCTTTTTCTTGTGTACATGTTTAGTCATGTTTCCTGTTAAATAAAAAAAGTCCACAGCCAAACTGGAGAGGCACAGTGTTGCTTTGAGCTAAATGTTAACATCAGCAGAGGTTAACATCAGACGCTGAGGATGATGGGAAAGTCATCGGTTTTGCAAGTTTGCGCATAAATCAAAGTGTTGGACACATTAACATGCTGAACTGATGATGCATTACATGAAAAGACACAAGATCACTAAAGTTATTCCAGTTCATCCTGATTGGGACATGACTGATCCATCAAACAGTTGAGATGTTTCACAAAACATCACAAACCTGCCTGTAAAACAAGAGAAAGGCTGAGAGGGTCGTGAAAGTCGTGTAAATGAGACAATCTCAGCTCAAGGTCCACTCGCTCCGAAGCTTCTGACCCGCTCACACAGTCAGCCAGACGTTGGTGTTTGCTCAGTCATCTTGGAACTGCGAGTCTAAGTAGTTTGGGACTTTAGCTCACGTTGACTCAAGAGGTAAAAGAGGTGTCTAGATGTACAGTAATCAGAACCACCAAAACAGTAGAAAAACAGAGTAGAAAAATAAACAAGTATTATATTATTATATTAAAACAGTTTCAGAAAATGAAAAAAACTTTTGAACGCTCTATTTTCCTTCTACCTGTCTATTTCAGGTGTGTTTGTTTGCATGTGCGTGTGCACGTACATGGAAAAATCACCCTGTGGAAACACTGGGGGAGAAATTAGTGTTGAGTGGAAACACACTCATTAAAGTTGTTTGTGTAGGCGTGTGTGTGTGTGCGTGTGTGTGGTTGGTGGAGAGTGAGGGTTGTGCTTAGATGGTGTTTGGTTACTAACCTACACACACATGCACACACACTGTGTCTGTCCCATGATGCACTTGTGTCTACATAGGCCTGAACTGTACAAACTGCACATCCATATGCAGCCTGGTCAATAATTGCAGTGTGAGTTGTGGTGAAAAGGCTCAGAGCAGGTGGTCCATGTCTGGTCAGAAGCAGCTGTAGGAAAAGCTGATAGATGTGGCAAACGTGAGCGTGTTTATACTGCGCCAATATGCCAGTAGTGTGTTTACATCTTGTTGAGCTGACACTCAGCTACTGCTGACCTGGAGACAATCACGTCTGGGATGCAAAATGTATCAAGTCATCTAATCCAGTCTTAAGCTTTAAAATCTGTTATTTCACTCTCATCATCTTATTTTCTACCATTCACTGGAGAATTTAATCATTTTTCAAGCAACTTGTCAGCCTGACTGTTAATCAAACCGGTCTCATCCTGCCTTATGAGGATACTAATCTACATGAAGAGTTTTATCGGTATGTTGATGCCCATGATGGTAAATATATATTTACCCATTTCAACTTTTCCACTTGGCAAAAGGTTTTCATTTGCATGTGGTCGTCATCAGCTGTATGTTTCTGCAGACAATTTGTACTATAGGTTCAGATGACTTTCCTACATACATATGTAACGTGCCTCTAGCAGTTACACATGCTCACACCTACACAGACAACACAAACATGCTTCTAGCAAGATCTTACAAATGCTTACATGAACATGTTCCAGGAGAAATGTGTGAGTTACTGGATACCCACGACTCAAATGTGATCAGCTCACTGCATCACTTAAACAGCAGCTATCATAAAGCAATGCTCAATGCACAATGTTCTGGTTGAGATCCACCTGTCTGAGGGTCTTTGGCCTGGTGGGAACATGATCTGTGTCTGTGTTGTGGAGAGAAGGTCGAGTGGACCAGAGCTCCATATGAGGA
>JBAJHX010000042.1:15270479-15284526 GCA_037176925.1 Amniataba percoides | reverse complement strand
GACAAATTCCCAAAAGAGTTATTTGTTCAGTAACCACAAACCAACTGATGCACAGCTCACGCTTTGGTAACCCAGCCTCACTAACCTTAGACTAACATCAGACTTCAGTATTTCTTCCCATCCTTGCATACATACTGCAGTGATATTGTAATAACACATGCAAGTATCGTAGGAACGTTTTAGCCAGAGGTCCCACTGCTGTGACTTTGTCCTCAAACAAGGACAGCAGCAGTGTTGGGAGGCTCAGCTGGCTCCGGCTCACGTTAACAGCTCTGCCACAGGGTCAATAAACTGAGCCTAATGTGTGGCTGGACCTGAAAGATGGGCCACTCAACACTATTTGTAATGTCTTGTTTGTGCGGCAGGCCGATATTTTGCAGGTTTGTCTTGATTTAAATGCAGAAAACGATTTCAATTTGGTGTTCAATTTTTTTTTTTGTTTAAATTCTAAGATTTAAAAAGCTGTAAACTAAAATCTATTTCTGATTAAAAGATGGATCAATACTGTTTATATCAGACAGCGACACACTTACTTTCAAGTGTAAACGAAGGAGAAGCACCCTCCACTGCCTCACTGATCCAGGTGGGAGAGGGCAAGAGGGCTGTAGCTGTTAACCATTAATTCCAAGTGAAGCAGAATGTGACATTACCAACAAGAGGAGAATGTGGATAAAAGACTGAGTAATGTGGCTCAGCTCAGACGTTTTCTTCAGACTGTTGGCTGCTTTAACTCATCGGTTTGTTTTTAATGCGACCTGACAGGTTGGTTCAATCTCGCAGCTCTCATCAATCAGCAGCAGGGAGGTATTTTTAGCTGAGGGTAAACCCACTGTACCAGCACCGAGCGGATAGCCATTTGAAGTGGACTAAATCTTTGCTGAGCATAAACATGACAGCATAAGAACATACCAAGAGATGGAGTAGCCTGTATTAGGCCTCGAATATCGTTTTGAACTTCTGATCACATGTCTGGAGCTCCCTTATCATGAGTGATATCCAACAGGTGTGACTGTAAATCTCGAGACGCTGCTCCGGTCGTGGCCACAATAAGCAGTCAAATTATTCACCTTCTTCCTGCGGACCTGATTCTGTTTATTCTCACCCATTCACAGATTTATTGAGTCAATTTCCTAGCTCACATAAACGCTGAGGCGCCGGCTGGCTGCCACTTCACCTCGACAACGGAAACGTGTCCTAGTTTCTACACATTAGCCAGCTGGTCAGGCTCCGTCCTTCTGCCGTGGCTGCTGATAGGTACCATGGAGAGCACAGTCTGCTCAGTGTAAGTCATGTTTCAGACTCCAGCTTTTTCTGGAGTTGACGTCCAAACTGGCCAGAGGTGTTAAGGTGTGAAAAAGAGGCATGAAAACTCAGTCTTTGCCCCCCCCCCCGGGTATTGTTCCTAAGACACAGATGAAGATCACCATTTTCATCAAGTCGTTTTGAGTCCAGTCTGTCGCCTTCAGTGGATATCTAGATGAGTCAAACCAAGCGTAGAGCAGCTTTTCCACATCTGCGCTCTCTCTCTCCCCTGGATCAGCGTTTTCTTCGACATCTCATCCCATTTATTTGATTTTTTTAGGTTTATTTTTAACCAAGTATGGCTTGGAATAGCTTGCATCCTGAAATGGAAATTCGTGATGAACACAATGGGAACTTGGCTCCATCACTGTCACCCCCAGAGGGAATAAGTGACTCACGTAACCTCAACAGAAACGACTGTAGCCACACCAAAGGAAGAGAGGGTGAAGGGGGGTGGTGGTGAGGGAACGAGAACAGAGGAAATGTGAACTGAACAACAACAACATAGATGTGTGCCGACACTCGCCCATCTCCAAACATCACACGCTGTATGTACATCTTTGATCTTACTTTTTTTTTCATTATGCAATTTCGTTCCTGGAATGATGAAAAGCACATGGCCTTTGCTTACATGTTCCCATTATAAAGTAATAACTTCCAAGCGGGCTCGCAGGCCTAATCCAAATCCAGCCAAAGAGCCGGGGCATTAATCAAACCGTTACACCCAAAAGGGTTTTCTCCCGCTAGAGAAAGAGCAAATTTATCTCTCTATAAACAGACACGACTATCCACACTGTTTACATCCAATCAGGGGTTAGAAATGTAGCACAGCCTCAGTGACTGCAGAAACAGATCACTCTATTTGTAATGGATGAAGGTTTGAAATGCCGAAAGTAACTTTTTGTCTGTAACCAAAACACTAGCTACCAGTTTAAAGGTGCATTATTTGATTTCCTGCCACAAGGGGGCAGGAAAACAAGCAGAAAATGAGATGTGTAATACTGTCACTTACAAAGTTGTTACAGCTGATCTATTAGCAGACTTTGGTCTTTTTAGACACCCTAACACAAGGCAGGGGCGATAGCTGCCACTGAAATCAATGAGGTCAGTCCCTTAATATTTCTACAGAATCTAGTTCATCAAAAGAGCAGACTCAGCACTAAACACCAGATGAATACAGCCAGCAGTTACCTGGTGACTATGATGTAACGGCCTTATACATTTCTAAGTTGGTTCACCGCAGCATTTCTAGAATGTGGATCACAGAGCAAAGCCATTAACTATGTCCTGTTTCTTATTTAGCAGCTGGATGTTCCTCTTTTCTTTTCATTTGTCTTGCTAACTGTGTTGTTCTGCTGTTTGCTGCTGGGCAGGTCATGTACTGGGAGTTTATGTGAAAACAGCTGCCTGCTGCTGCTGCAGGAAATGACAGTAATGAGAGCAGTAATACAGAACAGTAAATTTGCAGGTTGTAAAAGCAATGAGTTGAAAGATACTAAAACACTCCTTAGAGCTGAGGAGAGGGGAATAATTCTGATTTGTCACAATAAGCAACAGGTTTCACACACATAATAGAATTGGATCCATTGGTGATATGTGAAATAATGACAAGTGCAGCTTTAAGCCACAGCTTTCAGACAATTTAAAATGAATTTCAATTTCAAAATTCCAACCAAGCCGTCGATCTTTTGATGTCTTAATGAGGATATACTGATAATACATTCCAGAGGTTTAGCAGCAAAGACAGTTTCCACTTTGCTCCATTTCCCACCGAACCTGTAATTCCTCCACCATGCACACATCAAGACTCGGGGCTAAACCAGCCCTACGTGCTACACATTATCCACTTCCCACATCATTTAAAAAGAACTCTCCAAATAAACATCTCTGATCCTATGTGGTGAAAACAAAGAAAAAAAGGGCCCCTTGAGATATTTCCACTGCTAAGTAGATCAGATTGCAGAATGAGGAGCAAGACCAGAGGAGGAAAGACAGAGGCCTTATATAGTCAGAACAATCTCATTCTTTGGGCTCAGGTAGCCAACAGCTTGAGATGCTTGAGTTCTGTGGAGCTCACTGATAAGCCATCACAACTGATAAGCTGTTTTAGAAGATAAGAAGAAAAATGTTGGGAATTCTGACGGTGGACAGAAGAATCCAGATGTTAAGAGAGATAGAATCTGATCTCGAAAAGGTGAAAAAGAAACTGAAAGCACATGGGACAGAAGACAGGACATAAAAACACACATAATCCAAAAGAAAAACTGACCAGTCAACAAGACATATTCTCCATTTCCCTTGGCTAGCCAATCACAGTGGTCCACTCTCAAAAAGAGGGGGGTCAAAGGTGAGGATTTCCTGGCTTTACGTCTCCCAGTTCCTGGAACTAGTGCAGATTCAGCCCACAAATCCCATGACCTCGTTGGGACTGATGCTGCGCGATGCCGGACTGTGGGATCTGCTCCGACTTTTTTTTTTCAAGTGGCGGTATGTGTTTATTTATGTTAGTCTCGGTGGGCGGCAACGCTGACACGTGAAAAATCATCCGAGAGGAGGGATTGTCAAAGTGTGAGAGCTGACACATTCAGTCTGGCACCGTTCTTTGCGAAGCGGTGCCGCTGGAAGATAAATAGTTTGGACACAAATGGAGGGAAAACAAGGCTGACTTGGAACTTTTTGCCAGGACTTCAAACTTCCCCTTGCGGCACTGAGGCACCGGTCCTCTTAAGTTGTGTTTTTTTAACGTGCCAGCACCACTTTTCTTTCAGTGCTGTGTAAAAGTCTCGCTCAAAAGGAATTACACTCCGATTGTTCCATTATGTAGTCAATTATAGTAACAGGTCTGCTCAAATAACACATACACACACAGCCCGGGCACTTAGCGTCATTACGGTCCAGTATCACACTCAGACTCTTCCTCCTCCTTGAAAAAGCACAAACCTCTCCTTGCTTCATCACTCAGACACACACACAGGAAGCTCAAACGCACACACATGGGAAACTCTATCGTGGATCGTTGTGGTTGCGGTCTGTCTATCCGGCAGCCCCCCCATCCTCGCTCCAGTATCGTACTCACCCCATGGCGGTGGAAAGAAGTCCCTCTGGCTGTGCTGTGCAAACCTCTGCAGCTTCAGCACACACACTCATGCACATGCACTGATGGAGTCTAACAAGGGGGTTTCCTCTTCTGGTTTCTCCCCTCTGTTTTTACACCCCCCCCACACCACCAACCCCCACCCTCCTCTCCCTGGCTTTAGAGGTGTCCTTTTTTGGAACTGGAGAGGAAGGGGAAAATAAAAAAAGAGTGTTAGAAAGTAAGTGAGGGAAGCAGAGACAGGATTAGAATAATTGCTCCCTGTGTGACACTCCAGAGACCTTACCAGCCTCCTGTGATACTCCTCTCTCCCTCCAATCATCCCTCTTTTTCCCTCCCTCCTCCTCCTCCTCTCCGGCTTGGAGACAGTGTTGGCCTGCAGGGAGGCTGTCCAGGCCGGGTTTTGTCAGTCATTTAGTCATTTAGCTGTCCTGCCCGCTCTGTTTTGACCACTGAGGAGACGGTGTAGATTGGCCACCACTCAGTCTTGTTTCAACTCCGACACCAATTGAACTGTTCTCACCTCGCATCCCAGGTGTACGACAGTCTCAGATTGGACAATTAGACTGAAAACAAGAGGGAGTTCAGTGACAAACCCTTTGGGCCGTGATGGAAAACAGAACAGTTCTGGTGGGATTAGTTAGCTAAAAGTTTTCCTAAGCTGTGTCAATTATTAGATCCCTCAAGCTACCAACTTCATGCCATTTTGAAAGTGGTGTACTTCAGTGGTGTACATCACCAACAACAGTTTCTTTTAGAGGTGACTTGAACCCGTCTGCCATGCAGTTCTGCAGGGTTCAACCTTAGGCCCCGTTTTATTAATCTTATAAATGTTTCTTACTTATGCAGTTTTTAAAAGATGTTTGTACCATCAGCTTCAGTTTCATGTGGAGCAGTTACACAGAATAAAGCAGGTTCTGGACAGTTGGCTGTTGGTCAACAAAGCTTCATGTCAGACTTTGATGAGACTGAAAAGGACTTTAGCAGATTTACTCTGCCATTGTGAGTGAATGTACTGATCACAGCACTGAAATGAACTGATTTTATGTCATCAGCTGGAACCTGCTGATCCAGGTTGCTTTAGGTTTCTGCTGAATCTGCCTGAGAAGGTTAAATCTCAGATGGCATAAATGTTGCTAGAGCTAAATGAGAGGAAAGCCTCATCCATACATTGACTTGACTTATCTTCAGTCAACAGAATCAGAAAGATTTTAGTCCTGATAAGTGTGCTCTAATTCTTTGGAAACCAGTGCTGACTAATCAAAAGGCCAAATGGATTTTTAACTTGCCAGTGAATCTTGTAGTATGTCAGATCCACAGGCCTTAAAAAGCAGCCCACAAAACAGCGGGGACAGCAGACTGCAGGAAAAAGCAACAGTGCGGTTATCAGCAGATAGGATGATATTTGAAACTGTTTATTAATGGATATTATTTTCAACCTCTCCAGTACATTCCCAGTAATGTTACAGCTTCTATATTCTTGTATTCACAGTGAATCAAATGACTATCTGTGATGGTAAAGGAGTTGCTGGAACACTAGAGAATTATCTGATCACATTATCACGATGTTGGTTTGGTTTCAGAGCTGTCATCAACCTGGCTTCTAGCAGCAGGCAGCTGTTTCCAGTTAAAGGCTCTTATAAACTCTGCGTGCACTCGCTGTTCAGCAGCAAACAGCAGACAGACACAGTCGGACTGACTGGTAAACACAGTGGAGCATCTAGCAACTAAAGAGACAAATATTTTTCCTGCAGTTGTTAGAAACAAGAAAACGACAGTTTAGCCATCATGTAAGCATGAAGGATGTTGTGATCACAGTTTGTTCATGCTGCCCTCAAGTGGCCAAAAAACACAGTTAATTTAATGAATTTCCCTCTGATTGGTCCTGCGATGGACATTAGGCAGTACAAAGCATGCTCACCTCTCTTGAGAGTAACCGTGTGTGTGGAGGATATGTGATCACATGTCAGCCGTGTGTCTTACATACATCTACTCTCGCTTTCAACTCCGTATTTGAGTGTGTTTTATCTGCAGGTGTGTGTGCGTGTGGCCACCTGCTGCGATGGGTGGGTGCATTGTGTCTTTGTTCTCTGCAGACCAAAGCAGCTGAAAAAAAAGGAGCCTGCTTCAAAGGTCAGCCAAGGTTCAGACAGGAAACGCTTTCAGACAGGAAGGGAATAGAACCGACAACCTGCTCTTTCAGCGCGCCTCTTTTCACCATTTTCACAAAGCGCCGCCACAGTTCAGCAGATAAAACAGCTGCTCTCTTTGACCCATCCTCTTTAATAACCTGCGATGAACCTTCAAACACAGACATCTGAAGTGTCCCCGTCACATCTCTTGATTCGATCAGATCTCGTGATATATCCACATTGTTTATGAAAGTATTTCCTCATCACAGAGATGAAAAAGTTGTTATGTGTAATTATATATTTCATTGAAAATGTTATTTTTCTTTATGCAACACTTTCATGCTAAATGGGTGTTAAAAGGCTGCCAGTGAAACAATCAAGAAATTGGAGAGAAATGTGTAAAAACACACTCTAAATTTCAGGCAAAGCTCATATGAAGTCAGTAAAGTTACACGCCAGTTCCAATACAAAGATTCGGACATTATTTGCTTCATATTAGCTTTGATATTTAGTCAGAATCTTTGTGTTGGACGTGGAATGTAACTTTGCTGATGCTCTTATCTAGAACACAGACTGATAGACTTGGACATCAGTGCTTCCATTGCAACCAACAAGACATACCTGTCTCAAAGAAAAAAAAAAACTGTCTGCAGAAATGAAAAGCTGGGAATTTTGTAATAAAAACACACATTTTCTTGGGTTTGGCAAAGTCAGACAGCCAAGCTGAGCCAAAGTTTTCTCTGAGATACAAAGCCCGTTTGGAGGCTGTGCTATCAGTGGACTGGAATGCAGGAGACTACGCCAGGAAAGGTGACCGCATGAGATCAGCACTGATATATTTGAATTCACTGAAATACCATCAGAAACAGATGTCAGACACACCATACAAGTAAATGAGAACAAACACCATCAGGGCTGGGTGAAAAATCCTTTGGTTACTTGTAAATATCATGAAGGGAAAAGAAGGATCTGATAGCATCAGATGCTGTGGCCCTACCATACAAATGTAAAATAGTCCGCTGCATCTCTTTTGTATGACCAGTTGACCCTTTCTCAGATCAAAGAGGAGCACGCTGGGGTGTCCAGGGTTCAATTCTTTTACCTTACGTTGTTTGAACCTCTTGCTCAGCAAGTCTAGTGCAACCTCTTTATCTGACTAATATGAAGGGATGACACACATTCCACAGCTTCCATCATCCATTCAGTATTTTGAGCTTAGTGAACAAAACAAGCTGTTTTCCTTTGCTAGGTGATGGGTCCATGTCTTCTGTGCACATTTTAAATGCACAAAGGTCTTCACAGTAAAGACAGTGGTACATACAGATCTGTTAGTATTTACAGTGGTCAGAACTGCAACGGGAAAATTTCATTTCTGGTTGAATTTCAAAATAAGATAACGATAAAAGATTAAGGATAGCCACTGACTGCTGTATCATTTCGTATTTTATTACTGAGTATTCATTGGTTGGATTATGTTAAAGTGTAAAGAAATAAGCCTGTTGTAGTGTGTGCAGTCCACACAGTCTTTTCATCTGACTCATCCTCCACATACCTGCTTATATCTTTCACTTTGGTCTGCTGTTTTGATGTGTGAATATAAAATTCATTGAAGTAAAAAAAAAAGGCGCCATTCTTCCACATTCTTATCTTATATCTAATTAGATTTTTTTCCCCCGTTTTCCATTTCTCTGGGCTAATTTCCATTTCATAGAGAGGAGGGCTGACAGATATGGATCTTTCTCCGCCTGCTTAGCATTTGAATCACACATCAGTGCTCAGCTTCTTTAAACGCTCTGCTGGCCTCTCACCCTTCTCTGCCTGAATTTCCTGCTTTTGTTTCCATCCTAATTTCTTATTTTTGTCTCCCTTGGTGCTCTGTCTTACTTTCTTCTTTCTCCTGTGATTTCTTTGCCGGGTTCTTGATTTGCTTGATTTCCCCCAAAACTTGGAGCTTCTCCAAGTAGGTGTCACAGTTTGAGGATTTCTTCTACTTCAGCTCCTTAGTGAGTTATAGCACTGCTGTTAAAGCTGCACTAACTCACATCCTATCAACCTGACAGGAAATGTAGAATTTTTTAATGGTTCCCCAAGAACAGAGCATGTAAAAAAAGGCTATAAATCACACATTCCTCCTTCATCAGAAACAAAACAGTGGAAACACATCACTGTCACAGTACTTTACTGTATGTTACAGTGGGGGATAACTGTTCCCAGAAGATGATGCATCTCCATGTGCTTGATCTCTGTAGTTCCCTGCAGCTGCAGATCTTGTGATAACTCAAGATCTGTACCTCTTCAAGTGCAAAGTCACTGCTCTGAATATCTTTCCTGTCACAGCAGTGATGACTGATGCTTCCACATCATTGGCTGGAACTGAAGCCCCCCAACATTAATGTAAGGGCTAATCAAATACCTACATTGTTGACATATGTGGCGGCCATGTGACTTCTTCACACACTAAACTCTGGTTTACTTTGTGGTTTACCTGGTCTACCTTCCTTACTCATCTAATAAACCTCCTTACATCAATGCTTGTCAAATGGATGAATAATTTATGTGGAGTGGAGGAAAATAGAAATATAGTGCTGTGATACAACATCAAAATACTTCACAGCAAACACACACACACACACACACGAGAAGGGGTCCAGCACAGTGTTCTGTCAAG
Source organism: Amniataba percoides (assembly GCA_037176925.1). Taxonomy (NCBI): domain Eukaryota; kingdom Metazoa; phylum Chordata; class Actinopteri; order Centrarchiformes; family Terapontidae; genus Amniataba; species Amniataba percoides. The sequence goes on along the minus strand of JBAJHX010000042.1, from coordinate 15,275,330 downwards.
TGTTTGCTTCCAGTTTTGAATTCATTAAGTGAATTAAAATGAAACACTTTAATGACTGAGTCCACTCTTCACCCTGTTAGGACACAACAACTGGTGTGTTACAGTGCACAGATGCAGGCCTTCATGTCCCCAAGTGTGCTGAAATTTCCAGAGAACAAGAGAATAATACTTCACAGTGCTGGACCGCAGGGTCACAATAAGAGCTCATGTCACCTTCAAAGTAAAGGCGTGCAATGAGTCACTGTACAGTATATATCCAGAGTCAGGGGGAAGTGCTCCTGCGTCTGCTTTCCTTCAGCGCTCAGATCGTGTAAAAAGGAGAACGAAAGCAGGTGTGTGACTCAGGGTGTATCTGTCTTTTCACCATCATGCTCATAAACATATGCAGCACATGGCTGTGGCAGGATGTACTGTACCCATCTATCTGCTTTATAAGACGACCCCCCCACTGGAAGCTGTCACAGTGTGTGCTTGTGTGTGTGGACATGTCACACTTAGAGTAAAATCAATGGTGAGCTTATAGGTGTTGTACCATGTTGCACATGGAGAGAAATCCAGCAGAGAGGAGCTGAACAACACTGCCATCAGGTGGCCCTGCAGGATAATCTGGAGCCACACTGAATGCTGTTGTTGGCTCAGGTCTTGCGGTCAGATCTGGTTTCAGCATGTCACAATCAGAAATCTTTAAGACATGCTGAATGCCATCTGGAATATAACTTATCAGATAAAAAAACTTTAAAAAAAAAGGAAAAAGCTGTCAAAGCTGAGTGAACACAGCTAACCACTCTAAACACACTCTGTCCAGGGCAGTGTAAGGGAACAGAAACCAACACTTACACTACACCCTGCCCTGTAACAGTGAACCCACAAAGTGCAGACATCTGTTAGGTGAGATACTCAATCAGTTCAATGATATTTGAGGAAATCTAGGAATTCTTACTGAATTATAGGCTTCACTGACTTGCTAAGGCCTTTCTCGACTTTTTGAGGGCTCACATACTAGACTGCATTAAAGTAGTATTCATTTATTCTTGGACACTCGGGGCAGCAGAACAAACTGAAGTCAGACAGCTGCCATCAGACATGGCTACTCATTTATGTTTATCATGCAAATATCTAAGTCATGAGGCAAAGACTGATATTTAAAAGGCCCAATAAGAGAAAGGCTGTGCTACTTTTTTCAGATTAAAAGGCTGTCATACACAGAATACGTGCCACCTTTTGGTGTCTGAAAAACACGAGACTTCTTCTTTTATTTAATTTATTCAATGTATTCTACCACAACAGTGTTAAATACTGCATTGATCACACAGACAGAGCAGCCATCTTCTTAGCTCTGCGAGCTGCTCCGGACTTCCTCTTAGCTTTAGGCTTGAACAGGGGATGATGGGATACATTTTTGCCTCCACTCTTGGCACTGGACCGATGTCTGGAGGGCAGAAACACAGAGACACACAGACGAAGAGGAACAAGTTGAGACGTGCAGATCTTGAATCTTACTGACAGGACGATGGAGAGAACAGACTGAAAGAGAAACTCTGAACCCACCGGCTGATCCTGTGTGTGTCTTTGAGAGGACACGCTTTGCGTTTGTGCTCTAGGCTGCCGCAGTTGAAGCAGCCCTCCTGTCCTTCGCCGCGACCGCATGGGTGGTCTGGGAGGGCACAGCGGCCGCAGGACTGACAGTGTCTCCAGGCTGAGAGGGGAAAAACAAAAAAATACACACATTAACATGAAACTGTAGTGGTGATGTGACAGACTTGTGTTGGTGTCGACATGCAGTAAGTGTGTATCAATTCGCATCTGATGAGATTATTTATATGTCTGCTTACATGGCTTCACACATTTCTCACACTTGGAGCAGTGCTTCCATTCTCTGCCGTCCTGGAGACACAGAAAGGAAACACGAGTTGCATCACATGCGTTTATTACACATAATAAATATATTTAAATTATGTAAGCCGTACCTTGGACGGGCAGATATTGCACTTAGCACAGTGCTTGTTGAGGGAGCAGACGAATCTCTCACATATGGAGCAAAATCTAACAGGAAGAGGAGATAGGTGACCTTTCAACACGACTTTAAAAGAATACATGTTACCTGCTGCTGGACATGGAACAAACTGTTTAGTGCTGATAAACTCTCTGACGTCATCACAGATGGGTCAGCGTATTGGTACCTGTAGCCCTCCTCTTTGGGCAGGACAACGTCTCTGGGTGACAGGTTGGTGAAGAGTCTGACAGGAGACTGCTTCCTGCCCGTCTTCCAATGTTTATACAGAGGATGGTTGTCATAATCCACCTGGGTGGAAACAGACCAAATGTTTACTTTGTCATTTATGGGATGAAAAGAAAAAAAACGAGCTGCTTAGCGACTGTGTAGTCGCCGCAGTGACTTTAGAGTCCAACAACAGCGAATCACTGCAGGATACACTGTGCTGCAGCTAAACTCAGACAGAGAACTCTGCTGGAGACCTACAGCGAAGTGCAGACAGCTTCCACAGAAAACATTTTCCATTGGGCTCTTTACCAACTTGTAACACGACTGGTTAGAGTCAAAAAATCATCTCTAAAGCAAGTTTGACATCTGTTTTTAAAAATACTTTCATAATATTACATATAATACATCTAAAATATGTTCTTCCACATCAGACACCTGTTCATCTTTATCACTGTCAACCAGAGCGATTAAATGCTCATAGTAAGAAAAGCTGTGGTGTTACTGATACAGAATCGATGGCTGTTTAATTATGACAATACATTTTATTATGTTGCACTCAAAATGGCTATTCAGTGCCACTCACACACATTTTTCTGCTGTCATTTGTCCCTTATGTCACTGAGACGTCTTCACACCAGGTGAACAAGATGTAGAGGCTGTGCTGCATTATTAAAGTAGAGCTGAATATAATAACTATTATTACTAAAAGTGATGTGCTGCTCGTGTACCTGGTAGTCCAGCATGGTGAATGAGGGGAGACACTCCAGGATGCGAGGCTCAAAGAAATATGGGAAGATCCAAATCATGGGCATGTCAGCGTTTTCACTGTCTGCACACAACAAAACATGAGAGGGACGAGAGGGAGAATCATTCATGTATTTTAATGTTTTAATGTGCTGGCATCAGGGGTTAAAGGGAAAAAAAACTGTAAAGCATAAAAGCTTAAGCTCCACAGTGACACTGACCAGAGCTCTGCAGCTTCCTCCATGTCTGTGAGATCAGAGAGAAGCTGCTGGCCAGAGGCTTCACCAGGCCGCCGAACGGAGGGTCGGCCACCATCACCACCTTCTCCCCGTCACTCTCTGTGAGGAAGGTCTGCACGACCGCACTGGAGGCCTGACAAGACACACAACTTTATTCCACAGAACTGGAGAGCAAACGTGAGAGACGCAAGGGTTTTAACTCTCACCTCTCCATCGAAAAAGTGATGGTTGAACATGTTGTAGTGACAGAATTCATCCTGGCTGTAGAACTGAGCGTATCTGAAACATTAGGAGATGTTACTCAGCATTAAAGCTTCAAGCATCAAAACTTCAATCAACAGAGTGTCTGTGGTTGCTTCCTCTGACCAATAACAGCGAGCTGGGAGCAAGTTTGAACTTATCTACTGTACATAAAAACAAAGTTAGCAAACACTCTGGACCGAGCCCGAGGTGTGTATCCAGGTAACGACGAGGTGTCTGAGTGTGTGCTGCAGGCTGAAGCTTGTCACACAGGAACACACCCTCTCTGCAGCTCTGCGCGGCACATTCTTCACAGAGACAAACTGCAGACACACACTACAAAGAGACGTCGGGTAAGAACTGCTACAAGAACACTATTTTGTCTGTATTTGAATATGCACAGTGTATATATTGATACACAGCATGCTGGCATTTGTGGACGATACCACAGCAAACAGAGAACTGTTTGAATAAAAAAAAAAAAAGATATTCTGCAGCTGTAGATATGAAGAAGTCACTTTTGAATGCTACAGAAACAGACAGCTGTGCTTCAGAGAGCTTTCTTTTGTTTAGTAAATCTGCTAAAAACACCAGACAGGATTCTTTTTAAAACTTGGCATGAACAGACAAGTTTTCACAAACTTTCTAAAAACCAGCAGAACTGGTTATTCTGCCGCTGAGGCAAATAAACAGAAAAAGCTTTGGACAGAGCGAAAGGAGAAAGTCTCAGGGGTCGAGGTTTAATATGTGTTGTTTCTTCGGTTGGTAGAAATGGAAGAAAAACAGGGGCTATCTGCAGGTAGTGGCCAGTCAGCAGCGGCTCAGGCAGCACAGGACGGCCTCGCGGCGCCCTCTGCTGGCGTGTTCGGGTTACAGCAGGACGGAGCGGGCTTCACCCCGCTGGACTCCAGCAGCGACAGAGCTGTTCAGCCTTTCCCACGCTCTCCGAAGCTACAGAAGAAGAAAGCCAAAGCTGGGCAGCTCTCTAAGGTAAACATGAGTGTGGTGAGACACAGACTGGAATATCTTCACAGCTAAGAAATGTGAATGACTTGTTGCTGTAAGTATTTCATATCAGGATGTGGAGAGACAGCTCAGCCAGAAAACCAGCCAGAAATGAAATTTGACTGAGATTTATGTATATTTACAGCTAAAGAGCACAATGCACTGCAGCCAAAAACAAAAAGCCCCAAAAACAGACATAAAAGCAAATGAAGAATAAAATGTCACCACTCTGACAACTCACATAGCCATACAGAAGAGGACAGGTTCTGCAGTTCCTCCTGTCCACAGTGGCTTTTATCTCTAAATACCATGAGGGCTTCATCAGTTCATGATGATTATTTTGGTTTAAATATTCAGAGATGGTGGTGACATAACTAACATGAGCTGAAATGACTTTTTTTT
>JBAJHX010000042.1:15227471-15247025 GCA_037176925.1 Amniataba percoides | reverse complement strand
AGAGAGAGACAGAGAGAGAGAGTGAGAGAGAGAGAGAGTGAGAGAGAGAGACATTGGGAGTCATATGACCCACAGCTCATTCCAGAGATAGTGACGGACAGAGCGCTCACTCTCTGCTCCCACCTATTATTACACCAGAGCGTGTGGAGGATGTGTCGCAACACCATCGCAGGACTCTGAAGAGATTTTTGGGATATTGTGTATAATTATCATCACCTGAGGACATAACCACGTGTCACATTTGGGAAAACAACTGAGTGACAATGCCAGAGGAGAAAGGTAATAATAACCTTTAATAACCTTTGATGAGCTGTTTGCAGTTGTTTGTATGAAGGAGGACTTACTTATTAGCATTTCATCTTTCGTCTGAAGTAGATATTAATCACTGTTTTGCCACAGTAACAGATGATAAACCATAGTAATCTCACAACTTAGAAAAATGGAAATCATTCAAAAGCTCTCTGCCAAATGGAAAAATTTGCATTCATGCGTGTCTATGTAAAGTGAGTAGTACCCTACCTACAGCCGAACAGGCCCCCTATTATGTAACGCCGGCCCGAAGCATATAGCACTTTCTGTTTGAATATGTTGTGCGAATGTGAATGAAAACAACAAGCCGGTGGCAGCAGGCTGAATGCTTATGCTGCAGGTTGATATGCTGCCTGCCTGCAACATCCCTGGCAACAACAGTGTTGTCTTGGTTCCCTGCCTGCATCTCTAATACTGGGAGCTCAGCCATCTGGGCTGCTCACACAGGGGCGAGGGCCAGTTGCTGAGAAGCAATGATCATCATCACCATGATATTCCTATAGTGACTTACAGTGCGTCATTAAAATTGCATAATAAGGTTGTAGTGACCTTTAAAGGCATTAGCATCCTTTAATTTTCTCTGCACATACTGTAAGTGACTTTATGTGAAGGTAATGTCAGGACTTAGAAGTATTCATCTCTGAACCTTAGAGGAGTAGAAATACTGCGTAGCATAGAAAAAGTAACAAGTAACTCAGTCTGGGTGATGTGAGGAAATTCCTTCCACTTCTGACCCCTGCTCAGTTGTAAAAAGTAGCCTCTCTGTTGGCCTCATAAACACACCACAAATATTTCCTCTCTCCTCCAGTGTCTTGTCCTCCACAGCCTTGTTAAAACACTGGTCCACTGTTCGGTCTGCGTCTGTGTGTTGGTGTCTAAATGCGGGGTCATAACTGTGTTCTGCGTAGAGGAGGGAGGCGTGCCGGCTGCCATCACAATGTGACGAAAGTCGTAAAGTTTGGTGGCGAGAACATTCGGCCGACACACACACACACACATAAACACACACACTTCCATACGCACACACGCCACGTGCTTCCACACAAACACAGGCTCCGTAAATAGACACACTGGTGCTGATTGTTGGTTTGTTTCTTCTGAGGTTTTTTGTGTATTTCTAATCAAACTAAAACTAAAAAGCAGCAGAAATGTGTAAAAAGTACATGGAGCTGTGCACATACTCATAAATGTATACTAACCAACAGGTATGTAGTGAGTAGACACACACATGCAGTCATGTGCACACTTCAGGCTGTGTCTCAGCCAAGGACAGTGTATCCTGGGTGTGTGATGTAATGGCTGGCTGGCTGTCAGCAGTCACAGTGACGCCCGTCACTATTCTGGACCTGCCAGTAAACAAACCGTCCATCAGTTTACCAGCACTACGCCTGCTGACATTTTGTGTTTTTCTAAACTGAAATAAAAATGCATTGTATTGCACTGGCATAGATTAAATTCTAGCCGTTCATTGGAGAAACAGCAGGCTGAAAATATCAGCTTAAGTTTCTAGATATGAGTTATCTAGAAACTTAAACTAAAGATATGAGATATGAGTTATCTAGAAACTTAAACTAAAGTTTTCAGTCTTGGTCCTGACTGACCTTGTTCATCACTTATGTTTATATCTCATGTTAGGACCGAATCCTATAATGTGTTAGTCTGTCTCCTCCTCTGTCTGTGGCACTTGTCAAACCCACTGGTTCCTTCTTAAAACACACATCTTTCATAAACTGTCACACATAGAAAGTTTCATTATTTAAAGGTGATCAGTAATTTTCTAAAAGTAACTGCTAACATTGTCATTACACATGTGTAATGATAGTGTATCAGACTCTGCTGAGAGCGGTGAGTCCAACACTGAAGCTGCAGGCTGTGAAATCAAATGTATCTGATGAAAGATGTATCGACTGATGATAACTGATCACTTTAACATTTTCTGTATAACGATATAGATATTTATCAGTGCAGATAAATCCTATTTTTCAGTTACTGCATCATGAACTTTGTCCATGTGTGCATGTATTGCACTAACCTTGTACTGTCCACTCATGTAGCAGGTGGACTATCCAGCAGTGTGAATAATTGGGGTCACCCTGTGCTCACTTAGTGAATGTATAATGTACCTTTGTGTACTTCAGGATAGAAAGATGACCTGTGTGTGTGTGAATCCAGCTCTCTCCCCTAGGTGCTAAACCTGCCTGGCATATGCCAGTGTTTTTTCTCTAGCTCTGCTCAAACAGCTGACACAATGCTTTTCTACAGAGAGGCTGTATTCCTGAGTCATGCTGTTTCTCTCTGGGTAGAGGCGAATGGCCTGCGAGCACACGCAGCTCCTCTTTCATTCTCTCCTACGCCGGCCTTTGTGTTCCTCCCTAATCCAGCTGTCTTGCACATGAGCAGTTGTTAGACTAGCAAAGCATCCTTCACATATACATGAACATTTATTTACACGTGCAGACAAACTTACGTTGTGACACGCTCAGTCTTTTTCTGCTGCATCACAGCGCCATACGACAGTCACATGATCCAGTCTACTGTACACAACTTTCACTTCTTTTTCCTTTTCTTGGATGTTTTGCCATCTCATTGTCTTCATTTTTGTCCAAAAATGACTTCAGTCCCCAGGCTCAGTCTGAATGACTCTTTTTTTCCCTTTTGTCCTCGTTTCTGTGACTTTATCTCTGCTGATAACTTCTCAGTGAGTCAGTAACATGATAAAAAAAGTCTACTGTAAATCAACACCAGTGTCATTTACAAAGAAAAACATCAGACATACTGTATCTCCAGACAAGACGACTCTGCAAACCCCTGCTTCCAATCAGTGAACCTTTTGTTTATAACTCCAGCATAAGAAACACATTTGAGATTGTAGCTGTCTACACTTACGTAGGCTGGCAGCTGTGCTTTCGTCAAGGTTAGACAAGATGTTACTCTTTCTAGTGATGAAACTGACTGAAAGTAAGTTGTGACCTTCCTCCTTGCTCCATAAATGGCTTGCTTCTTCCTGTAATGATACTAAACGTGTGACGTGGACTTTCTAGTGGGTTTCAGGAGATCTGTGAGAACGTTTCTTGCTTCTTGCTTCAGCTACAAGAGCATGAGGTCTGAAGTACATAAGTTTGTCAACAGTATTTCCATGGTTTCGATTACATAGTGAGTCCTACTGGAGTTTCCCTGATTGATATGGTGTCCATGCTGATTGGACTTCACGGCGCTTTGACTCAGGGCAACCACATGCAAATGTTCCAGCAGCACATAGCATTACATCTGTGGGCGGAGCTCCATGTCATCCACGTGGAGGAAAATATTCACAGTCATCTGTCACAGGAGTGGCAGGAATCATATGTTTTTGCTCAAAGACAGCATTTATTGGAAAGTTGCTCCACTTGCCGTGCCTTTGCTGCAAACGATGGCTGCTTTGATGGCGTTCGGGTTGATGTTATCAGATATAGTATTTCTGCGCTGGTCATTCTGGTAACAGCAGCACCACTCAGGAAGTTACCGGTGTTCATTTTCTACACCTCTCTGTTTATATGACGTGCCCTTGTCTTTATAAGGGCTGAGCCAACAGGAGCGCTTCGGTGTCATCTGCCTGAGAGGTCGGAGGTCAGCTTTCTGTAGTAGTTGATCCCCGGGTCAGAGATCAAATGCTGTCCAGGTCAGGTTGCATGCATGACTGCACAGGTGGATGTCAGGGGCTTTGAGGAGAGCAGGAAAACCTCTATTGTCACATGAGTTAGCTAATTCACCTTAGCTGCCAGGGACTTCTCTGCCCCTTCCTCTTTTTTTGGCATCTAGAGAGGGTGAGATCATGGAGCGGGTTTTCTGTTGGAATGAGGGACAGGAAACTCTTAAGCAGTGAAGTAATGCCCACACAAAGGTGAGGCCAGGTGTCAGCAGGCTCTTTAAAAGCCTTCATATGTTGTTAATCACATTATTCAGGCGCAAGGCCTTAAGAGGACGTGCATACGGCCAATAAAAGTGTTTTAGATAGTTTAAAAGGTCTTTAAAATGTTGCACATTCTTGGTATGTTGTGTTCCACGGCTGAAATCTGCCACCTGTGCACTTTGTTTGTTTCATTTGCCACACTGGTCATACATTTGATTCTATAGAAACTTGAATTGAAAGAGCCATAAGACTTGATGGAAGTTGCAGACACAAGGTAAAGGGGAAAGATATCTCATTACAGTCCCAGTGTAGAGGCCTAAACAAAGATCTCATATACTCCCACAATAACTCCCTCTGACTTTCTCATAAAATTAAGAATAAAATGTTTTTTTTTGGAGTACGGTCATGTGTTTACTTTTAAGAAAGCGAAAGTCCCCAAGGTCAACATCTCGGCCACCACAAAGTAGTCCCGCTGTGGTAATATGAGCATTTTGATCCCTGCCCACCTCCCCTGCCGCCTCTGCAGATGGTTCACACCAGGAATGTTGCCGAGCACCATGGGATCCCCGTGAGTTGAGGGAACGCTCTATTTTTAGGAGGTGCCGGAGCTCGGCTTCTTGAAAAGGCATTTGAGAAATATCCGCCTGTGTGTTGCTCCGTGTCGTGGCCTGTGGCTCCTTTTTACCTGCGCGTGGAACTTAAAAGCCTTTTCGCGCTGAGGCATCCACCGAGCTGCTGCGTGAGATAGTGTCGAATTTCGTTCCTCTAATGTGCTCAGTGTGAAGTGAACGCAGAAGTCGTTCTCAATCCAATTTCAATCCAATTCCAGTCAGTCTTTGAGCAAGACAGTGAATGTGTGCCTTCTCTGTATTGTCAGCGACCTTGAACGAGATTGAATAAAAAGACGGAGATGTTGTGTGTGTGTATGGTGCAGCCACGTGCCTGTGTTAGGGCACATGTGCAGGTGCTGAGCTGCGGACCTCCGTCAGCGGTCCGTGTGTGTGTTCCCCGAGGCTTCCCGTGGTGTGATCGTATGCATCTCAGACATGTAGTGTTGCATTGCTCAGATGGCTGCCCGCCTGCCCGCGACCATCGGGACAACGGCATCAGCAGTGGCAGCCAGAGAAGAGACGCCAGAGAGGCTGATTGATGATATGGACAGCTGGGCCTGGAGAGGACAGGCCACCGGGAGGAGAAGCAGGGTGGGACAGTCACAGTGACTCTCTGTCCTCCGTCATAGAAAGGAAATTCATTACTTCCTTATGTCACCCGCATCCAACTGAATTATTTCCATTCTCTACTTCCCCTGCTCCATCTCAGCTGCCATTACTCAATCTTTCCCCCACGACTTTCTTTATAAGCACAGAATCTTTAGTGCAATCAGGTCTTAACCTTTGACCTCTTTACAGCGAGCAGCTCTCAGGGACAGAAGTTCTTTGGTGCAAAATACGGTGTAGGAGTGCACTTTCATATCCACTCCATTTGATTTGTTCCTCACTTACTGCAGCTTGTGATTTGTGGCATTTGGTATGACCAGGTGAGTGAAGTGCATGCTGGATGCTAAATATGTGGCAGCAGTGAGAAGTGGGCACCACCCAGCCAGGAGAAACTGTCCAAACTAAGTGAGCGATTGTGTTGTTGGGGACACAGTGGGGAAAAATGGCAGGTGTGGCCTCAGACTTAGGAACAAAATATGTAAATAATTAAAACATACAATATAATATGTGGCAAAAAGATTGATATAGCTACTCTACTACTCTTGCCTGTATAATGAAGATACACATCTCTGACTGAGTGAGCAGCAGATTGACGTGGATTGAGCAGAAGCATTATTCATTTTATCGGCTGTGCCGAACATAAACAACAAACTGCTCACTACTCCCCCACTGACAGAGTTTTGGACCCTTATCACACACAACAACTGTCTTGGTTACTCGCAGCCTGAATGTCTGGAACAACTCCAGTTCTACATCTGGTCCAAAAGATCATCTCCTGTCTCCTCCTCCCCGCCCTTCTCCTCTATTTGCTGTTTGAGGAGGAAGTAAAGACACTGGATCCACCCCAACAGGTGCAAGGGTGCAGCAATGCACACCGGGGGGCACGAGTCCTCCCAGCTCCCCCATGACTACCAATCCCTGCTGCCTCCCCTCCCCTCAGCCCTTTCTCACCCTTTCTCTCGCCTTTCGACTCTTTTCTTTTCCAGATGGTTGCAATCAACCCGATCTCGGACCATTTTTACGAGGACCCAAGACTTTCCCCTCCTAAATTCTTGCCTTTATTGGTTAGCGTGCCCACATGGACGCTCAACACGGGTAGCTTCAATAAAGCCCCACCTCCTGCCGACAACAGGATCCAGGCAAAAATTGTCCAAAATCCCCGTTCTTGTCTTAATACAATATGAAAGTCAGCACATATTCAATTTAGAGATCAGATTGTAATCTTAACATATGGGCTGAATGAAAACAGCCCTGTGGACTCCAGCGTCATCCAACACAAACTTCAGGAAGAATTTCCTTTGTCCGTATTTTGATTCTATTTGCTGACCTCGAGAATGTTTAGTGTAACCGAGGCACATTATTTCATTTTCTGTTTGAATAAAAATCTGATTTGGGTGCTGCCCAAGGCCAAGCCATATCAAGTGCTGGGAGGCCGTCGCTGTGAAGACATCTTAGGAGGTTTTTGCGAGGCTGTGTTTGTCTTGGATACGCAGACGCTCACACTACAAAGCTGAAAAATAGCTTTGCTCCCTGTGAGAGATGCTTGTAAAACTGACTGAAGAATGTGTTGCTCCTGTAGAGCTGCAGAGACTGCTGCCTGTTTCTGCTCTCCTGTCAAGTATCCCCCGGCCAAGCAGGTCACATATGGGCAAACGCTTCCTTCTGTGTGTGTATGTGTGTGTGTTTGTTTGTTTGTGTGGGAATCACATGTGACACGGCTTTAGGTGTCTCCCACGCAGAATGAGGCTTAATAAAAAGGCAATGAGATCAGCGGTGTCCTTCCTGGCTTTGAAGTAATTAACATGCTCATAATTTAGCACTGTAGCATCTTGTTAAGTCTTTCTTGTGCCTGAAGCAGGACTAATGTAATCATGAGTTCATCAGATCAAAGACTAACATTTGTTTTGTTCTGTTTGTATCTGTTTGTGTTAGTTACAGAGGTGGAGTGAAGAAGTAGCAGTAAGGTGTTGTTGCTTTAAGTTAATCAAAGTCAAAATATTGTGCCAATAAAACACCCAATGAAGTGAAAGAAGGAGCATGTCCACCAGGAAGACGTTGTTGGTGAGTTTCCAGAAAGCAGCTCTGTTTGGCTTGCAGCTATTATCCCTACACCTCCCTCTCTCTCTCTGTCTCACTCTAAATCAATTCATTTGATGAACTCCCCTCTCCGAGCCCAATTACCGGTAACCATGGAGGCCCGATGAAACCGGTCGGACGACACGAATGTTTCCTGAGAACACAAAGGGCCTTTTATTCGGCCGATGCCCCCGTCAGCACTGAAAGGCCGATCAGTATGTGAGCGTGTTCTTCCAGGGTTATGATGAACGAGGGAAAGGGCGAGCTGCTCTCGGTACTTTCAGGGAGGCGATCCTGGAGGTTCTTACAGCTTGCGTCGGCCTTCCTGTGGCGTCGCAGCACCGGGATGTTGTTGTGCTCTGTTATATGTTCTTCACAGCTGGTGTTGACATCAGTTTTCTTGGCACTGACCCTCCTTCCTGCGTGTAACAAAGGAGAGTAGAGGCTTGGAAAGAGATCGAGAAGCTCTCAAAGTTACGCCGTTGGTCCCATATCATTGTTTATGTAGACTTTCTAGGCTTTTGGCTGAGTGTGTTTGTGTGTGTATGTCTATCCTGATGTTATGACATAAACCCATCTATTTAATACACAGTTATAGGGACAAAAAGCTGGTCCTCCAAACATGACTCATTAAATTATAAAGGCAAGACCAGGCATGTCAACATGTAATGGTTATGGCCAGTGTGTGTTAAATCTGCAGGGTACTGACAGAAACAAGAAACGAGTTTGAGTGTGTGCTAAAAGAAAGAAAAGAGAAGATAAAAAGAGAAATAAAAATGATTGTTTTTTCATGTTGTCTGATGTGACAACCTAAGTGATGACTTGGATATTTTTGGATTAAAGCAGCGTCTTATTTCAATAATAAAATATGACTCTGCTGGGGGAAAAAATGCAGAATGTGTGTGTTTATTAAAATAAAAGGATGCTACTTGAAGTTTGAAGACCCAAATGAGGACAAGCAGACTATGTTTAAATAAAGGGGTCAATAGTAGAGTTTTGAAGGCTGATGCTATTTATTGCTGCTATTTTAGGATTGAAGCTGCATGCAAGCACTATATGTTGTAATGTCAAGAATAGGACGCTTTCAAATATCTAATATATCCCCAACAACTTCCTTTTTTTCACAGGAATGGCGATTAGATTCAGATAATCTAATTGCTGATTTGTCAATTCTAGCTTTTACTCTGTGGTCTTATTTTGCAATAACTGTTTGTGGTGAGAGGTGAGAGGGGAAGTGGAGCTATAATAGGATGCAGCAGGATGAAAACCATGTACTAAGACTTCCCCCAAGTATGTGGGCATTAATCTTCTTCTTGTGTCCTCAAACAGCACATTTCATCCAAGTTATTATTGCATCATTGGCCTGTATTCAGTTATGTACTCAGATATTCACACGGTGCTGTGTGTGGTAGGGAGGCGAGGGCTTAAAGTCACATATAACGTGTGCATGTACATTTTCCCGTATATACTGATGCAAGATCTCAAACGGTGTTGTGCCTGTCTCTGTCTCCTGCAGTGTTTCAGCAGCAGGCTGTCCACAGCCCTCTGGAGCAGCAGAAGCAGAAGCAGAAGCAGAAGCAGGGAGGAGGAGGACCCATCGCCTGTCAGAACTGTGGGAAGCCCTGCAAAGGGGAGGCGCTCCGGGTCCAGAACAAACACTTCCACATCAAGTGCTTCGTCTGTAAAGGTACGCCACAGCCGGCTATCACCTCTCACCTTCACTCTGACACCGACCGCACTGATGGTACAGCAGAAACATGGGACAGACAAGAGCTGGATGGTCCACACATGGAAAAAGCACCAATATGTTCCCTTTCATAGAATAGACTAATGTGTACATGGTGCTTGAGAGGAACATGCTTCCCTTTGGGAATAACATAAAAATGATACTCTTTTCAAACAGAAATACACCTCTGAGAATACTGCGCAAATTAAGAGCTTAGGGAAAAAGGGGATTCATTTAATGTGTTTTGAATAAAAAAGACATTAACGTGGACCTTGTGCTGTAAAAGAGAAGGCACAAATATGAAGCAGCTGAGAGAATGAGCTGTTTGTAAGGGAGAATATATAATGAAGCTTTTGGATACAAGACCTTCTAATGATGATAAAAGACAATAGCAGAGATATCACTGATGATCTTTCAGGAGAAAAGATACCACAAAGCTACTAATTTGGAGCTTTTATGAAAAGATTTATTCAAATCAAATAATGAAATGGTTAGAAAAGACACTGTAGGCAATGTGATCCTGTAGAGGTCAGTGAAGTTTAGTCTTCATCAGTTGCAGGATTACAGGTACGAACTGCTGCTCGCTTGAACATTTTTCACTCAGAAACACAGACGTGCAAGAAAGGAGCAGCAGAGCTGCTGTCGCAGAGTGAATCTGCACAAATCTCAGGCACTGCTTGTGGTTTTTGACATGTGGATTTGCACCCTTAAGATAAAGATGCATTTTTAGTCTGACTTTTACTGTGTGTTGTACAGCTCGGCTTGACTTGCTTCGAATCGTTCTTTTTCTGTCTTACCCTGATGAGTGAGACAGTTAGACAATAAGCCAAACCAAAAGCAGATCACATTAGTTAGTGCTGTTGTTGTGATGTGCAATTTTTTTTATATTTGTAATAATATATGTTATACTACAGTGTACTACTACGACTACTACATTGTACTGTAGTAGATAATTTCATGTGACGATCAGTTAAGACTCCCGCCAACGTTGAGGTGGTACCATCTGCTGTGGAAGTCGAGAAGAAGCACCCAGTACCTAAAGCCAGCCGGGCCGAGCTGAGCTGTGCCTTACCGTTCAGTGTAAAACGTAGCTATTGTGTGTATTTCTGGGCAACTTCAAGTGCAGGTACTTTAAGTGTGTGTTTAATGTGCATGTGTGTTTGTGGGTGGGTGTGGGTGTTAGATGTTTTTTTTCCTTCGTTCTGCATATGACTGTATTTTATAGGAGCGTGTGTTTGTGCCCCTCCCAGTCCCGACTCCCAGCACGAGTCTTGTGTCAGGCCGCTGTTGTTTTTAACACACACTCGGTTGCTAGGCTACCAGCGGGGTCACTACAGTGTCGGCAGCTTCCTGGAGTTTATGGCCTTTAATCTCACACTGACCAGCAGACTCCCTGTCTGTACACCCTGCACGCCCCCTCCTCCTCATCCTCAGTCTATCTACGCAAAGAGTGCAGACCCACCCTCAGGCCTTTAGGAGGGGCATAAATACAACGTTCCTTATGGGAAAAAACTGTATTTATTGCACTACTTAACTTTACAACATTTTGTTCACATTTTTTTCACTCCACCAAATATTTCACTGCTACCTGCCACTTGTTTTTCAGAATAAAACTGAACACACAAGCTCAGTATTTCCCAGTAACTTTTACTTGCTATTAATCTGCTACATGTGATTACAGAGGCCTGATTAGTGAAAGTGACTTGAGCCACAGTGCGTTGTGGTTCGATTACTGTGCGGCGACACTCTCGTGCCGTGCTAATTGAGCCCAGTTTGTTTTCTCACGAGGAGCTTTTATGTTTGACTCCATGAGAAACCGGCAAATTGCGATGATTACACGCCTCGGCTCGCGCATTCATCAGATGTTAATACTTGTAAGTCGTTATTTCGCTGTTACTGGAGGCCGTGATTAAAGGGACGGAGCGCGCGCTTTCTTCACTGGAGGAAGATATTTGGCTGGCTTTCTAAGGAGCTTAATTAGGAAGCGCGGGGCTGGCTAATTTAATGTCAGGCATTCGGGAGGTGTATTAATACCACTCAGCAGTCAGAGGAGTTATGTAAAGGCGCCACTCACTCCACCCTGTTCGCACGGAAAACGCCTGGCTGTTCCTCTCATCCCAGAATCCAAAGCATGACTGCATTAATTGAATTTCCAACTAATTTGCTTTATTAAAAGTGCCTATAATCCCGGCGATGCGAGAGCTGGGCCGAGGAGTCGGGGGGGAGGGCGGTTTGCTGTTAAAACCTCCAGATGTGGACTGAGGAATCTGAAAGTCAGGGATGGAAATCAAATAAAGCACAGCGGGCGAGGCGGGGATCAGATTGCGTCTATCTGCGGTTCAGACCTGAGCATCAAAGAGGAGAAACGACATCTGAGTCACCGTCCGCCGCCAAGTTCAACACAGCGCCGTGCTCGCGTAGAAGCTAGTTTGCTCTTCTGATGCATTCTTTATGGATATGAGTTGATGATAAAATCAACTTCAGCTCTCACTCTTTGATTTGTGGACTATAAACACACACACACACACTCTCACCTCTGACCAACTGCACTCTGTTCGAGATATCAGGACCTGGAGGAGAATCATGACCCCCGACTATATCGCTGTGTTGGTGCCAGTTACGAATGGCCTGGGTGTTCGCCAGCAGGCCGGCGGCGCCAGGTCCGAAGTGAGGAACTGTCACGGCTCAGCTATCCGTGTGTAATTAACACGGAGCAGAGAGGAGCGCTGGATTAATGTGGGTTAATGTTAGCCTCTTTAGCACTGGCCTGATATCAAGGCTGCTAATAGTGAACTCCTCAGTGTTTTTAGCGATGTGTAAGTGGCTTAAACGTGGCTGCAGTGCCTCTGGGCTGAAATAACACGGGGGGAACACGGCTCATTGAACACGGAGCGATACAAAGCTGGAATAAGATATAAGCTGCCCCGCTAGCTAGGAGCAATAAGCTAACAGCACAAGTGTTCATGTGATGGAAGGGTTAGCTAGTCATTACAAATCATGTATAGTTATACGCCTCTGCATTCAGGAGGAGATAAGATAAAAGGGAGGGATTATCATATATACATGTTGGAAACATTTTTGACCATTTTATACCAAACACACAATCTGTTTTAACATTGAGCCCCTCCTTCAGTTACTGCAAGAATCCTTAATTGGTTCACATTAGCAGCAATTAATGCAATTGCTATTTAAGTCAGAATACGAAGTATTATTATTATCATGGCCTTTTATTTTTATGTATTATTAGTGATTTATGAAGCACTAATTAAAACTTTACCACTTGTAAACCCTTCATAAAAGGAGCAATTATTATAAAATCCTAATCCTAAATTTAAGCACATATCCATAAAGATGTGAAACATTTTTACTTAAACATGTTTCGATTTGGTACACATTTTGTTGAAAAACTATTTCACCATATGGTCCATTTAGTGTTTTTTTTTTGGAACTGGATCATATCACATGGTCTTCATCAGCAGATGGAAGCAGTTTTTTTAAAACAGTATAATTTATTCAAGTTTATTTACAGTCGCACAGCTGCCACGTGTGATGCACTTAAAAAAAAATCTCACTTTGCAGCTTTAAATTTTCGAGCATTTGATGAGCACTGATTGCTGTTTTCATGGTTGTTGCCGTCAACAGCGCACTTTGTGGTTGAGGAAGTGTGTTTTATTTAGGTACCAACTGTGCCTGTCTCTGCATATCCTGTTTTGTCTGCTTCTCAGACGCCTTTAAGCTGACACTGAAACGCCATCAATAGCACAGAGCTGCAGACAAAAGGACTTTTATCCCTAATCTGTTTTGCTTTCACCAAAGGCCATCACATCATCCAAATAGCATTTCAATACAGCCGGGAATACTCAAATGTGAAAATATGTGGTCACGCCCTGGTGTCGGCAAAGGCTGCATGAAAAGTGATAAATAGTACAAGAGCGGGAATGGTGAAAGACTCCTTATGTCAGCCGCACTCTCCTTCTTTGTCACACACCACATTCAGACACAGTCAAGAACACACCCTCACAAACACAGGAGTGGTTTATTTTACTGCACTCCTCTTGCCTTTCCATAACACTGAAAACCATTTTCTTCGTGAAGTAGGTGTAGCCTGCCATGGTAGAGTGCTTCTCAATGCCACATGCACGTCATATGGCAAAAACACTGTTTATATGCTTTCTGCTTGAAGATACAGTTAATCCCTGCCTTCAGATGCTGGGTGTTACTTAGAATCGAGGTGCTGAACTTTGACTCCTCCAGACTGAAATCCATGTGGTCAAGTGAAGGGTGGTCATTTATATTCATTCTTAACCTTTGAGAACAGCAGATTGAAAAGAGTCTCACCTTGAAGGTGTGAACACTACACTGTAGCTTTTGAACGTATCAGATTGCTTCGTTCATTTTCATTCAACAGATGGAGCCGACTTAGGTGAGATGACATGATGTTCCCCCTCTGGGAAACAGACAAAGATCTTTTGTGACATCACTTCCAACTGTATTATTGAACACTTCATTAGAGGAATTCAGAGGACTTTTGGGCCTGAGAACTGTGGGAGAAAAGTTATCTGAGAACCAAAGGCCAAAACCACAGCGTTGATTGTGAGGGGATCATTCATACTCAACGCCAAGACCACCCTTGAACTGAGATAGTGCTTATTATCTCAACAATGTGACCAGGCTGTTATCATGCAACTGAATTTCTGCTGAATGGAGACTATAAGATGTGCTTAACAGTTCAGATAGCTAGCAAATGTATCGTACCTTCTCTTTACCATATATTAATATCAGGGGTTGTGGTAAAATATTTAGGGTTATTATTCATGTTTGTGAGAAAGAAAACTTTATTCATAGCATTCTCAGAGCAACCAACCACTTACCTCTTGGGAAAAGGGTGAATTTTCTGAATTCAGTCAAATTTTTCAGATGTTCATTTTTTTATCCAAAACACTGACTTTTATCTGCCACAGTACAACAGAGAACATACAAACTGGATTTTGAAGATATTTTAGGTCCCAATATTGCTGACAAAACACTGTCAAATCAAGGTCCATCAAGGTTACCTTCTAGTTCACGTTCTCCTCACAGCCACTGGACAAGAACGTCAATATCTGATGATTCTGCAAAACCCTGGATTATTCCAATGCTGTTTTGTTTCAAATTAAGCACAGCGCTCATTGATTTGATGTCTATGATGGAAAACAAACTGCAGTCACCTGACTGAAAGTAGCCCCATCCACCACCCCAACCTCTACATCTTCACATTTCATCTCTCTTCAGCAGAGAACGCTGCTTTTTGGATTAGTTCTACATATTGCCGTTGGCTATAAATCAGTTAATATGCTCATAGTAGCTAATTGAATATACAAGGGTGTGTGGTGATTCAACCAGACTACCAAATATATGGAGTTTTTGGACAAAAAGCTGCGAGTGCTCCAAATTATCAAAAGTTGTAACATTCACAGTTTCATGACAACTGAGCAAATCTCATGTCCTGGTGACTGTGGGAAATGGTAGAAAGCTGCACAACAAACCAGTAAGTGGACCTTGACTTGAGATTGTTTTGTCAACTGCTGTCACAAGTACTGCTATGACAGAGAGGAATGTTTTAACATGAAGCAATCATAATTAGAACTGTAGAAATGATATGTGGCGTCAGTAAACCAAAGAACATTACCATCAAATTTACTGTGTGTAAAGCTGAAAGTACATCTGTGACTGTCTGTTTCATACAGACAGTTTTCCTTTGAGGTTTTCACAGATTTATGGATTGCATTGTTTTTGTACACCTACCCATCCTTAGTGTGTTTCTTCCAGGAAGTCAGCTTGCTAAATGCACGCTGCCGGCCACATGTTGAGGTCCTGATGGTGGGATCAGTGGTGCTATAATAGCAGATGGTTGCGATGTTCTCAGTTGGGTGTTGGCTGTTGGATTGTCTCCTTCTTGGAAGCAGGCTGACCAGAACACAGCCAAGGGAGAGTGTGTGCTCGTCATTGGGCTGACCTCACACACACACGTGTATGGGGGGAAAGAATGCATGTGCACACACTTAAAAGTGTTGAAGGCCAGCCTTACATACATACCATAATGTGCACATGGTTAATCTCATTTTATAACATTTATACAACCTGGGTTATATCTTCATAGTTTTGGCCATCCTATTTGTAATACTACAATACTTACAAAATACGTTGGTATCACTAAGAACAGGCCAACCTAATTACCCAGGGTAATAACAGCACACGTTGGGGGAGACTGACACAGCTGAACAGGATGTGAAAAATGTTCAGTAACAAAAACAGCAACACGCAACACAACACAAAAACACTCACAACTGACTGGTTATAGCAAAAGAAATGGAGCACTAATTCAGGACGGTTTGGGGAATCATTTTAAGACCCGTCACAATTTACAACTTCTTGGCATGACTTTGACCTATTGTACCTGGCTGCCTTGGCTGTTTTTAGCGATTTCCTGTGCAGCTGTCACAATTTGGAAAAGAAGATTATATGTTTATCTTGATTTCTTTAATGGCAGTTTAGATATGTTACATATTTAAAGAGGTTAAATACTCTGACTAAACCGTCAGCCTGTTTACATTCTCAGTCTAGGCAGTATTGAAAATCTCGAATAATGTCAACATGAAGTGTGTTCTGCGATACTGTGAAGCCCAGTGATTTCAGTGATTTGGAAAATAGGCAGACCTCCCCTGCCTATTGCCTCATTAGATGCCTGCTTTCCATTTAAGCCAGGAGTGTGGAGAGAGTCTGGACCACTGGGAGCCCATTTGACCTGTCAGATGTAGCAACCTTGAGATTGTACAGTCAAGATCATGTATTAGACTGGCGAATGACACACCTCTCATTCTACCACACACACACACACACACACACACACACACACAGACACACACGGATAGTGAGTCATTGTAAAACATGAGGTGCAGTCAAGGTCGCAGCAGAAAGCGCATAGCACATGTATATTTAACCCTGCTCACGCTCACATACACGCACCATGGAAGTCATTGTGAAACATGAGGTGGGGTCAAGGTCACATTCATGTGAGGACACAGCACATATATATTTTATATGACACCATATCATGTCTGTAAATAGTGCCTCTGGAGGTGTAGTGTGCTGGACAGGCACATTTTCTCTCTACCAAATTGTATTAGTCTATTAGTGTGACATTTATATTACATGACATGCAAATTAAATTCATTTGTAGGGTGCCATCCTACATTTTCCTCTTCAGTGGAGGGCCGGCTGAATAGCCTACAGTACAGACACACCCCACACAGACGAGTGTATCTGTATCTGAGCTGCTTAAGGTAGAGCTGGGGAGATTTTTTTTTGGTATAATACCAAAGTAATACTTTACATATGTACTGTTTTTTATATTGATAGCAGTCAAATATTCAGTTCTCAAATGTTTAATGTTTTTTTTTTTTTTTAATTCAAGCAGCCTCATAAAACGCTTGCCTTAATGAAATGGCCTGAATTATCTACACATCTGGCACAGAGCAACATTAGCGTTCATATGGAGGCTTGTTACTGGTGACTTCCTGAATTTAAGTCTTAACATTCACACTTCTTCAAACTCTGTTTTGGTCACCACCAACTGTGCAGAAAAATATGTAGTTGTTTAGCTGTTATATGTTCTACAGAAGCAAGTCCTGCAGGTTCATGGAGTTTCTGAGAGTGTTTTTTCTTAAACAACAGTGGCTGTAAACAAGCCTGATGAGAACGGAAAGACTGAACCAAAACAGTTTAAACTGTGGGCGTCAAACCAAAACAATGAACTTATTTTACATTACACATAGTTATGTCAATAATAGTTCACATGAAAATACTGATTTGTGCAGTCTAACTGTAAGAATCACACAATAATAAAGTAAGTTAATTCCATTCCTACTTGTCAGATTTCAACAGCTGGTGCAAAACACACACTTGTATTTAGATTTGAAACTCAGCTCTGGTTTCAACCACGTTACTTGCATCTGTTCAAACAACTGAATCCATTTCTTTTTTCTCCCCACACCTTGTTTGTACATGAGTAAAACAGACACCATATTTTATTTACAAATCACAACAGAGCAGCCGTCCAGTCGGGCGTGTAACTTCCTCGCTCGTTCTACAAGCTGCCCTGAAGGAGAAGAACTTGGCTCGGGGATCCTCCGTAGCGAAGGACAGCGAGTCAACAGCACGTTGAATTCCTCCGAGTGCGCTCACGTTATGTAAGTGGCTTCATAGTGCATGAGATAAGCCTTCAGCGATGGAAGTTATCAGTTTCCTGTGGAGTAATCTGTCTTCTAGCCTTTTCCCTGGAAAACTGTTGCAATCGAGTTCCTGCTGCCGCGTAACCTTTATGCTTCACACTGGCAACCTGAACACTGGTATTTCTGTTAGTTTTTCTAATTATGTAGAATTACAGAATCGAGCTGAAGCGATGCTCTATTTTAAACCCTCAAAGGCTGATGCTGATTGATTCACACACATGCTCCCAGCTGCACACACCTGGAGGTCAAAGGTCAATCCTCTCGGTGTCACATGGAGGTCTTATCTTGCCGCAGGCATGTAGCCCGACACGTTCTGTTCTCCACAGCAGGGTCTCGGGCTAGAACGACTAATTAGCTGCGTCGTGATCTCATCCTCCAGCAGCCCCTACGCAGGGTGAACACACACACCCTCCGTCGTCATGGAGATGGTCTCAAAATAATGAAATCGTCGCTTCAACATAACATGCAGTTGAACTGTAGAAGGGTTCAAGGCAGATCTGGAAGCTTTTGTGATTGTCCTGAATAGCTCAAACAGTACAGACATTGTTGCTGTAATTTTACTTTCCTTTGCTGAACTGTGAAACGATTCATAAGATTCATTAAGAACTGTGCTCATGTCAGGGTGGAAAGCCCTTGACTTGCTATTAAAACTAAAAAGGAACATCTTATATTCTGATGTTGCTAACATTTATGCATCTTTTTGCCACTAACTAGAGCATGTCGTCAGCTCTGTATAGCCCACAAACATTGACACAATACTTTTTCCCACTAAAAAGTCTATCATTTATCTTATAGCACTGATTTTGTGCCATTACAAGTGCCTAAATTTGAGAGGGTCGTGCCCTTCGGTCTCTAAGAGGAGGTCAGCCTGCTAGGCTAACTAGCAAGGAGGAAGCCTATTAGCCTGGCCTGCTAACGTTAGCACAGATTTCCACCGTTCGTCACTTGTTGGTTCATGTTATTTCCACTCCTGCTGAGTCATGAGCAGCTCCTGCACACTCACTGTGTGAAGGAGGGGAAACTAGCATCAGCTGTCTCTCTTTCGTTGGCGCAGTTGTGACCAGACTGTCAAAACTCACAGCGACACATGCTCCTGTTACTTCAACACTTCATATTTAACTCCGGTTTGAATCACAACATCAGGTATCAAACACACACAGAGTAACGCACAGAGCGCTAAATTCACAGAAGGAGCCAAGCTATGACCAGCTAGCTAACTCTTCGTGTAGCCACTGAAAGTGATGCAGTTTGTCACGATTATGGCAGAAAAATACATGAAACTTCTTTCTTCTGGTACAAATTTGACCAGATACATTAAAACAAAAACCAATGTTATAATCTAAAATGCAGTTTTAGATTAGCAAAAAGTAGCAAAAAGCAAAAAGTAGCAAAAAAGACATTTTAGATTCAGGTCAGAGTTTCTATAGAAGAAAACTAAGGCACATTACGACTAAAGGAATATTTATTACAAGTAAAGAATTGATCATTTTCTTTGCTCGCAGTCTGTTTGTTGGACTGTTGTTTCTGAACCAAAGTGAACTTGAGTCCCCCGCTCGATTAAACCTGATTTACTGACTTCCACAACCGGCTCTGCTTCATGTCTTCAACCTCTCCCTGCCTTTTAACACGTCCCACGTGAACGAGGGATTAGGGAGTGATGGATTGGAGAGATGAGAGCAACGAGGAAGGGATGAGAGGAAGACAGCTTTGACGGCCTCCATTAGCGATGTGGGACCAAACTGAAAGAGTGTCTTCTGTCTTCCCCTCGCTTATGTAATGCACTCAGACTGGCACTTTTTAATCTGCATTACTGTAGAGAATAGTTTGCCAGTACCTTCCTCTGCAGTACGCACCACGCTGCTGTACTGCAGGCGGAAAGAATTCAATCACAAGGTTGGGTTTGCTATTGCTTTAAAACGGGCGTAATGCTTTCTGCCAGTGTTAGCGCCATAAATGATAAATGGGATCTAACTTGAGCTCCAACTGCGAGCTGCTGAGCTGCTTAAGCAACTAAGTTATAATACAAGAAGAGGAGTGTGTGTGCCAACTGGCTTCAGGTATGAACAC
>JBAJHX010000042.1:15210287-15221484 GCA_037176925.1 Amniataba percoides | reverse complement strand
TGAATGAAAACACAATAAATCAGTTAATTCATTTATCATATCTCAACAGCAACTTCCATGTTTGAACTCTGAAGTGAGTGTAAGTCTTAAGCTGCACTTCTTCAGTTTTTTGCTGGTGCTGCCTCAAACCTGGTCCGATGCTGATGCAGGTGTTGATGTCTGGTGCACAGTTTCTTAAATGTGTTGGGTGTGCATGAGGTCAGGGCTCTGTGCAAGTCAGACAAGTTATTCCACAACCAAACAGAGAAACCACTTCTTTATGAAGCTGCTATGTACACAGAGGTCCTGTTGAAACAGGTCAGAGAAAAACTCAAACTGTTGACACAAAGTTGGAAGTTTTTTATTTGTGTGCAGCCTGAAGCGCTTAATCTTGATCTCCAAACTGAAAAAGGGTGTACCTCATGGTACAGCTGTGGGACTACACATTTTTATAATATAGTAAGATGCTGCACACCAAACAAATAATTATGCAGTTCACACTATTTACTATTCTGCACCAGCAAACTTTTACATTTAATATATTTTGCAAACCACTTCTAACATTGTACAAGTCTTAATGAATGAAGGCTTAATGACTTGAAAGTTGCTCTAAATAATCAAACATGTACATGTTTTCAGCAAGTCACATCACATCACATATAAAAATGCCTCAATGCTCTCACACATTAGACTCAGCTTACCATGGAGCTTTGAAGTCAGTAAATGCAGTAAAACCCTTAAATCTGTTGTTTGAGAACCAAATATCTGGAGGGATGGTGGAGTTTTTAAATAACTTGAATAGAAAATAAAGTATTGGATATATCTGGTTACTCGTTGCAAAGTTTTACCAACTTGAGTTTACTTTGACACAAATTACACATGATGGGTGATGAACTCTGCCATAAAAGCGGCTGAGCCACCTGTGACAATTTTGTCCAATGATGGTGTTGTGTGAGAGGCTCAGAGAGTTTGTAACGGCATCAGTCAAGCCCTCCTCTGATGTTCTATCTGTTTTTTGTTTACAGACAGCCCTTTCCAGCCGGCGACCGAGTGACATTTAACGGGAAGGAGTGTATCTGCCAAAACTGTACCCAGCCTCTCCCTGCCAACAGCCCTGCACCCATACAGGCTGTCCACAGTTAGTACTCTGTTTATGTCTCCGTCTCTCTGTGACTGTCTCTCTAAATATATCATAAATCATGCCAACTGTAAACTTTTGCTCCGAGTAAACTATGATTTGTTACACTGCTTGTTATCATAATTTCCTGTTTCATCCCTGAAATTGGCACTTTCTTAAATTGCGTCAAGTCGTTCCACTCTCTGGAAACCAAAATGTCCAACGTGGTGTTGCTTAATGAAATCAATGTACTGCAAAGGGAAGCCTTTGTGACATTTCTAATCGCAAATCAGCTAATCTCCCATCATCCCGCTGTCCTCCGTGCAGACTGCTGCGGCTGTGGGAAGGAGTTTAAGAATGAACAGTCTCTCGTAGCGCTGGACAAGCACTGGCACCTGGGCTGCTTCAAGTGCAAGGTCTGCAACAAGGTGCTCAATGCCGAGTACATCAGCAAGTAAGTCTTTGGAAACACATAACCACACTTCTTCATGTGTACTGTGACATCCTAGTCCTGATCTTTCATTGTAATCTCATTTACTGCAAACTACCAGCAGTGTAATACCTCACTCTTATTCTGGAAAAGTATTAACTTATGGCTCCAACCAGAAGTTTTATATTTGTCCTGTGTTGTCAGGGATGGGATCCCCTTCTGTGAGATGGACTACCACGCCATGTTTGGCATCCAGTGTGAGAGCTGCAAGAAGTACATCACTGGAAAAGTCCTGGAGGTAACACTGGAGCACTGATGGGTTACATTCAGGGGAAATACACTAGCTAACATGTCATATAACCCTTTGTCCTAAAACAGCCTCTCTATATGAATGAACAGGTATGGAAATAGCAATGTAGCACAAGAAATAAAACAATTTTATTTTCTGCATAGACAGTGGAGAAAACCTCCAAAGGCTTAAAGGGAAATGAAACTTCCTGTTGAATCATCAGTACAAAATATGAGCTGCTACATTTCAAAATATTTGGTCCTCTACAAACTATGTATACCACATATGTATAACAGGCAGGAGGCTCTCTTGTGAGTGACCAAACCGTATGAGGATGCAAAATCAATCACTGATGTGCCCTTTAAATAACATTATTCTTTCTGTGTGATTGACTGTAATTATTTAGCACTGTGTATCCTTTTATATTCTACAAACTTCCCATATTTCCACTTACCAGATTCCCCAAAGCGATCATTAAGTTTTCATCAGGTTTTGTACTCAGCTAGTGCAGCTACCTGGACACAGATCTGAAACCAGCTTTCCCAGTGAGTATGAAGAGCAGCAGTGCACAGGGCAGCCAGTGGGGTGTAGTCCCACTGTGGGATCCTGTGTGTGGCTCCACACGGAGTAACCAGTCAGATCTGCTCTCTTTTCCTGGCTGTGGGCTAATGGCTTTGACCTCACTCTCTGCTGCACACTCACAGCCGTATTACCTCTCCTTGTTCCCTTTCCTTGCTGTCCCCTCAGGCAGGCCATCCATTCACTGTCACTCACTCTCAGGTACCGGCCTGCCTCTGTATGTGATACACACACACTTGAGGGAAATATCCAAAGCCAAAGGGCAGATGACACTCTAAGCTCCTGTCCCTTTTGAAAATGTCATTGGTGTCCAATGCTTTACATTTTTTGAAACATGATATCAGATATGAGGCTGCCACTGAGGTTTCAGGACGTATCGATGACGTTTCTTAGCTGCATCCTTGCTTTCATTTCTTATGCTGTCATGCTAAATAATAAAAGAGCCTCTTCTGCCTTCATGATGTATATTTTGCATCAGTTCTGTTAACGTGTGATGGGGTGATGATGGTCAGTAGCTGAGGTGGCAGGTTGTCTTAAATTAGACTCACATTTTCAGTGTTGGCTTTACAGCCCAAACTGCTGTGTTTGATGGCTGCTGGTTTTTCACATTGAAGTTTTCTTCTTCAAGAGCACAATAGCCAACATTGCAAAAATAAGTTAGAGATGAACGCCTTAAAACCTTGCACATATGACAGTTCTTAATTACAAGCCAGTCACATGCAACATCAAGGCATGAGGAGCAGGGTATTTATTATCACATGAAAAGAGGGATGCTCAGGAAAATAGTTGATGTGGAGCAGAAAGATAATCTGAGCGAGGTAGAAGACAAACTGTCAATAACCACATGAATATAATAGTAGAGAGACTATAAATAAGGTGAGAATTATTATAATCAGCATGTTGCACAGATAACTGCCCCTGTGCTCCTTTATTTCATCATGAACTATAATTATAATTATCTCTATAATAAGTAAGAAACACACTTGGACAGTTGAAAGTCACAGTTCTGCAGTCATGGCTACAGAAGCGATCTATAAATAGACTTACTGAAAAGATACATTAGCATTTATTATTTATATAAGTAATCTTGGCAAGGTTTGCAAACATTTTCAACATCTTCATCTGTCTGATCGGCCTCGCCTGCATGAGGAATGGAAAGAAAAGACAGAAGAATGAGAGAGAGAGAGAGAGAGAGAGAGGTGGTCGGAGAGGCAGGTGCAGGATGGGACACAGGATACTCTCCTTGGGCGGAGAGAGTGAGAGGAGAGGAAGGGGAGAGGAAGAAAGCTTTTAGACAGGGGGGTCCAGGAAGCTCCAGCCGTGACCCCCGAACAACAGAGCCGCATTATAGGGAGAAACAACAATCCCTCTCTCTGACTTTCTCTCTTTTCTTTCATCACACACCTCACATGCTCTCCTTTCATAAACACCTATCGGGTTGCAGTGTCTGGAGAGCAGCGGGAACATAAGACAAGAGATGAGAGCATGTTTCTGAGTTTCCCTCACTGTGTTGGGCCATCAGGTGTATTCCTGAGTATCTGGCAACATCATGTCTGGAGCCAAAGTCAGTCAAGCAGGACTAAAAGCACCTGTACCGACAAAGTGTGTGTTTGGGTTGTGTGTGTTCTGAGTGGGAAGTAGTCTTGTATTTATTTGCTCAAGGCTCACCTCTGTTCTCATTTCATTACCTCATTCTTTTAAAAAAAATGGAAAGGAGGGTTTCAACCAGGGGTTGAGTTAATATTGTGTGATATTAAAGATTATATTACATGCACACTAATAACAAAAACATTAAATCAAACTTCAATTCCTCTGAGAGATTGTGACATGTTTATTAAATACAGATCCGGCTTTTTTAAACCAAACATCAGTGCGGCGTGGTCTCAGTCTATCAGCGCTGGAGCCGTTTGCAGCCACTCCACCTGCGCTGGGCTGCACTTTGAAACATTAACGTGGAGACTGACATTCAAAATGTCATGACATTTGGTTGAGATCAAAGAGTCTGCTTTGTGGAGACGTATCAAGTCAATAACAGGAGCTGGCAGTGGTGGAGGAGCTGGAATTGAAACTGTGGGTATTTTTTATGCTCATCGCTGGGGTGTTTATTTATTGCTCTTCCCAGAAATCACCTGTCAACCCGTCAAATAGTGTGATGTCTCTTTTCCTGGATTTGCCCCCTGCACAGTATCAGCATTACTCAGAGCACAGAGAAAAGTGCAGTGTAGTTTAACGTCAGCAATGAATGCCAGGAGACTCTGCTGGAAATCCTTCGGGGAGGAAGTTAAGTAAGAAGGCAACAATAAAGAAAGGTTTGGGGCATCACCAGTCACGTTATCTCACTGGTTGCACATTGAAAGGTCCCTGGCACATGTGCTCAGAGCTTAGACTTGCTGAACTTTGAGGCAAGCAAGGCATAAAATCCAAAGTACGACCGCCATGAGGTGCAGGGTCTTCACTGTCTCCATGAGAAAACAAAGACTCGTGAAGAAGCAAAGCCAGAATCACAATCAGGTCTGTTGCCGTGGTCTATCGGGGCATAAAGATAAAGCGAGTCCTGCAAGTCAAGAAGCATAAACAGAAAACTCACCAGATGTCTCGTCTCGCCATCTTGCCCGTTCATGCTGGCTGCTCTCTCCTCCAGTGGATCATCCAAGGAACAAACACTTTTCAGACAGTTGCAGTTTATTGGGGAGTATGTGGAGTGTTTGTCCCTCATTAATTAGTATTCTGATTTGGTGTACTTGATGACAGACTGACCTAGACTACGACAAACATCACTGACATCCCTGTGTGTGTGTGTTTGTGTGTGTGCTTGTGCTTCACCAAATCTGTTCCAATCTCCTAAATGGCTCACCTCCCTCGCCTGAGTGAGTCCTACTACCACTCATCATTACAGAGATGAGTGGATGGACAGAGTGTGACAGAGGGATTTTGAAAAAGCAGATGGTCTGTATGTAGTTGGGTAAATAAAGAGGTGGAAAAGCTCAGCAGCTCTCTGCGACCTCACTGCCCCATCACCAGTTGGCTGCCATGATCTCTGCTGCTCTTTACTACGGCTGCTTCCAAAGCTTTAAACTGTGCAGGAGTCTCTGGCTGACCGGCTCCATTCCTACATTAAACATCCAATCATCAGCTGTCAAGTTCATCCCCCGACACACCATCCTTAAACCCTCCTCTTCCTCGACTTATCAGTCCAGCAGGACACAGAATATGACCATTTTCCCATCATGCAGCCTCGGTTTCTGACAAAGAAAGGATTTGATTGCAGTGCTATCTCCTTTCCGGCCCTCTCGAACTTTCCACGTTCGAATTTCAGTTCAGTTCCGGACTTTTATCTGCAGGCCTCAATGTTTCTAGGTTAACTTCCTCTTTTCTGGAGCTCTCTGTCTATTTATGTTTCAGTTCAGCTCAAGTATGAGCTTTTGGCATGGCGGCCTCAAGGTGCTGCCAGTTTTCAAGCCAGTTTTCTCCCAATAATACCTGGACCTGCTCGTTTTTGGTCAGTCTTGCGCGTCTCGAGTTGCTTCCGCCTGCCGTCCATTTGGTCCAGATTAACATTGAGCAGGGTGTTATCCAAGAAGCAGGGTGTTGACGTCCTGTTTTCTGGTGTCGTTCCATGCTGAGATGACGCAGCAAAGTGGACGGACCTCAGAGGGGATGTGCATAATCAGGCCGCTGTTGTTTCAGACAAGATGGGATGCCTTTGGGAGGCAGAGATCAGCAGACATCAGATGACTGTTGTGCGGGGAGAGAAAAACGACTTCAGCTCAAAAGTATCCATCTTGAGCGGTTTAGTTCATTACTGAGTCCATAAATCTAACATGTTTTAAAACAAAACAATCTGCCAACGGAGTGAGATAATTCTGCTTGATGGTGGTTTTGGTTGTCACAACATAATACAAGACAGAATACAGAACTAGTGCTGAGCAAATCAACACTGAGCAAGTGGAATGGTATTCAGATTACCCAACAGACTGCATGGCTTGTTAAACAGGAGGTGTTCTTTGGGAGAAAAAAAGGTTGTGGATTTGTTGGTTTCAGTCTTTCACCAGCTTAACCACTTAACCCTCGGGACGATTTTATGCGATAAATTTATGCTAATGAAAATTGATAAAATATGATTTAATAAGTTATGGAATGTTACTACAAACCCGCCGGCGGGTTTTGACAGTTAACTGGTTAAAAATCTAGACAAGAAAGCAAAATATGAGCTCTGTTATAACAGCTGATAGTGAGGGAGACCTTGAACAGGGCACTAAAACAAAGAGATGGTTGCTCCTGATTGTTGAGGTCGCCACAGGTCCAAAGTTTTGGACCCAAGCCTGAAATCTGACACCGAAAAACTGCCCAATCCTGACATACAGTAAATAACTTTTCACAAACAAAGAATTCAGAGAGTCAGGCCTAACTAAAATAGACCCAAAGATAATTAGACCCCAACGTTTCCCAACACAGGCAGCAGCATTTTGGACACGGCTCCACTCGGGTCCCAGGCCGGGACCCCTGAGGACCTCTATATTACATAGAGAGTGGTTTCACAAGCCCAGAGACAACTCACACTATAACTTGAAAGCAATTTCACACACACATCCATCGTCAGCGTGGCAGCCCCCTCCTCTCACACTGCCTCGTGGGTTCTTACTCAAGCTCTGGAGATAACATACCATCCAAATGTCAAGCCACGTTATAGCGAGCTCATGCTAAACACCAGGACATGATGGATGGTCAGTCACTGCCAACGTGGTCCGGTTTGTTGGGAAAGAAATAATGATTACTGGAAAGACATATTAGACTATTTGAGTTGAGTGTTCACACGTTCACCATCCATATTAAAGTTGTTAGATAGTATTGTTTTTTTTCTGCTTCTGATGAATCTTTCCAGTGTGTAAGTCTTCGCAATCAATGGTCGAGTTGATTGGAGTGCTTTCACAGCCATTTGTACTCCCTTTTCTCTGCATTGATCCCAACTGCAGTGCTCCTTCCTCGACACAAGGGCTCCCCCTTCTGGCTAAATAATCAAACACAAACTCTTCTTTGTTGTAGCTTGTGGCACTTTAATCAAGTAATGCTTACTGGCCTCTGAATTACAATTAGCTCAGTAACCCTCCCAGGATTGTTTGTTCACGCTGCATCAGCATTTTGATAAGCTAATTATGAATGTTTAATTAAGTGTGCCTCCAGACATACAGGGAGTTTTAAACGTATGCACACTGTATTTTGTGGTTGAAGCAGTAGGTGCTGTTTTTCCAATAACATCATGACTGAGTGATCAGAAAAGAACATTTTATATCATCAGTGTGTTTGGCACATAGATGTGAAAGTCACTTTTTGCAGAGAGAAAGTGAGATTATGTGGTATGTACGGATCTCTCATGTATCGGATTTACACCAGAAAAAGAAAACAAGAAGATGAAAGATTAGCAATGATAAAGTTAAAAACATGCAAGGTGACTTTATATCAGGTGTTAAGTTAGTTAGACGTGGTAGATCAAAACTGTTGTTAATAAATTTCGTAGATCAGTAGTAGTATAAAGTACAAATATTACCTTTTAGAAAAAACATGATAATAATAATAATATTATATTATACATAATAATAATTTAGGCTTACCATGAGTGCTTTTATTTTTTAACTCCTAAGAATTGTATCCTTTTTTTTTCCTCGTCTTGTTTTTTGTTCAATTTTAAAGGGTCATTTCACTGATTTTACATTTCAGATTGCTTGAGTACCCCTTTAACACGAACCCCTACAGTGACCAAAACTACCGACCAAGTGCGAAATCGTCATAACCTGCTCTCGTTTAATGCTCTACAGGCTGGAGAGAAGCACTACCACCCCACATGTGCCCGCTGCGCCCGCTGTGAGCAGATGTTTGCAGAGGGAGAGGAAATGTACCTGCAAGGTAAAAACACTTTCTGGGACGTGAGGCAAATATCTCCTAACCCATCATCAGTCTCTAAGATCTGCTAGTGCAGGTCCAGTTTCCAGGGAAGGTGCTGTAGCTGTTTGTTCTATTGTTAGTGATAAGAGCTAAAAATCTAGTGCTTATATAATATAGTTTTTACATCCTGATCCCTTTCTTTTCTTCCTTTTTTCTCTAAAACTCTCAATACCTGTCTCCCATCAACATTACATCACTGTAAATCCAGTGCATTGTGGATCTTGTTTTTTTCTTGTGGATTGGGTCAGCATCTGAATGAACGTATCACTCAGTGTACCTGGGTGACACCACCACAGCAGAGCCGTGGTTCACTGCTGCTGTGCTTTGCCCTGGCTGCTCCATTTGCTTCACCTCTTATTGAACTGCTTCAATGAAGCGATTTGATTGAGCTCACTGAAACCATAACTGTGAAAAAGTGCGACACTGTGGCAGATGAGGAAATGAGTCATGCATGTAGTTTGGAGTTTCGATGGTCTCATTTAGAAGAGAGCATAAAAATGCTTTTGTCTCTTTAAGTTACTTTGTTAGTGCTGTCCCATTGGTTTTATTTAATGCAAAGTACAGCTGAGGCTGATGGGAAAGTCATGCATTTTATAGGTATTTAGTCACAAACCAGATTTGAACATTGACCTGATGATGGTGCAGACTCAAACCTCAGAGAATTCACTGCGGGAGGGTCGTGAATGTCCTGAACTAAATTCTCTATTTGATGAGGTATTTCAGTCCGGGACAAATTGACTGTCTGACTTTTTGCCGTCCCCAGAGCTACGCTGCAGGCAGCAGTATTAATGAACACATCTCTAACACTTTCTGTGTTCGTCTCTGTGTCTTCAGGATCTTCTATCTGGCATCCTCCATGTAGACAAGCAGCCAAGCAGGAGGAGAAGAGTAAGGTGGGTGGAAAAGACAGTAGGGCTATAATTGAATATTTGTCAGAAGAGATCAGATGCTTGAGGTCACTGTCACCAAAATACAACCAAAATAGATCCACATTGGACCACAGAGCCACGTGTCTTGGAACATTTTTTTCTTGGAGGTCATATGGGTTTCTGAATCATCACGCTGTAAATAGGCAGATACGATTGTTTACCCCCGAAATCTAAGAAAAGTGGATGAATAACTTTCCTGTTTCTCTGATAAGCACTCAAACCATTTCATATTCCTCAAAAACTTTACAGACTTTTTTGGCCTTCTTGTAATCTAACATAAATCAGGAAGAAACAAAAAGTCCTTTTCTGCAAAGTGTCTTTGTGTGTATGAAAGTGCTCTCATGTATATTTAACCACAGTCCTGCACTGGCAGACTTAATGAAAACTCAGCCGTGTATATCAGTCAAACTGCAAGTTTAAAGTGCCACTGCTAATTAAACCTCACAAATGAAAGAAATATTTTTAAAAGAAGATATTTGAATCTGTTGGCTGCTTTTCTCACATCTGGATTACTGAAGTACTCATTTAGACGCCCATTCCTCAGGACTCAACATTAAACCAGTGCTGCAAGACATTATTAGTGTTACTATTTGAAAATGCATCAGCAAAAGTCATCAGCTGGGTTCGAAATAGATATGACAAGTTCATCTTGTCAACCTCAAGACAAATGAGTAACCAGGAGGAGGATGTGACTGACAGTGAAGAGGCGTGTTCGGGACACCACATAGTTTTAGCATCAGCAGCTCACCATCAGTGTTCATCATCTCCCACCATCGTCCCTCATCATACCCCGTCTCCTTCCCAGAAGCAGGTCCGGATACAGCTCAATGACGTCCCTGAGCAGCAGGTTGGTGCTCCTGTACGTCCCTGCAACCCCGAAATCCCCCCCCCCCCCAAAAAAAACCTCCACTCAACCCCTCCACAACCATCTGCTGCATGGGTTGATCATAACCGCTGACAGTATTTGCTTCATGTCTTGCAGCACACACAGCGCCACACACAGCGCCACACACAGCGCCGCAGCCCCGATTTGTTATGATTTGTGATGCAGGGTGGACACATCTGATTGGCCGGTGACTGATGATGCAGATTATCAGTCGGTGCATGTACAGGGGCGCTTTAACAAGCGAGGGGAGATGACTGATGTGTGTCAGCAGGATATAAGAAGTGCGTCCATACAGAGTAACACTCACACAACTTGACAGACAGTGAGGACGTAACTGGTCATCAGGCAGGATGATAAAGATCAAACAGTAATAATGAGATTTTGGACACTTGACTTGTTCTGAGGGGGAAGGTCCACTGTCTGTCTTCAACTTGTGTGCTTTAACAAGATCTGTGGTTGGTGCTGATGGCCCACGTCTGGCACAGCTTCACTAATAGCGCCGCTGTACACTGTGTGATGAGGCTGTGCTGTTTGAACATACTGACATTAGAGTTTGCTCTGGTGCTACTTGTGGTGAATAAAATGCACCAACGAGGATAAAAGGTAGGGTGAAGTTTAAAGGAATTACATTTTCCAGTATACACTACATCCAGAATGATGTGAGGAGAAGTTTAACATGCAATAGTTTTTTGTTACTGAATCACTGGCTGGACTAAAAACACAGTTTGAAGACGTCACAGTGGTTTCTAGGAAATTTACACACAAGATAAATCAAATTATGTGATTAAAAAAAGGGTTAGTTAATATTAGATTGATTAACACACTGCACGACACTGAAGAGAGTTCAATGTGGTTGCATAAAGGAAAAGAACAAAGCAGATTTGAACCATCTGGTCACAAAAAGGCTGCTCTTAATGGATGAAAAATGAACATATGCAGTACCAGCCTGTGTGCCTCCAGTATATTCAAGCAGAACTGTGTGTGTGTGTGTGTGTGTGTGTGTGTGTGTGTGTGTGTGTGTGTGTGTGTGTGTGTGTGTGTGTGTGTG
>JBAJHX010000042.1:15199429-15210187 GCA_037176925.1 Amniataba percoides | reverse complement strand
TGTGTGTGTGTGTGTGTGTGTGTGTGTGTGTGTGTGTGTGTGTGTGTGTGTGTGTTTGTTTGTTTGTTTGTTTGTTTCAGGTGACCCGGACTTCATCTGAGAGCATCACCTCAGTCCCAGCATCCAGCGCCTCAGGCTCTCCCAGCAGAGTCATCTATGTAAGGCTGCACCACCTCTGCTCACCACTGGGGGGCAGCAACAGCGCACAGTTCAGCTTTTCTCCTCACATGAGAGTAGAAATGATCTGCAGGAACTGTTTTGTACATCACAGCTCTAGTAAACATATTAAATACGAGTATGAGACAGATAAATGACTGCATGGTTTTCTCCTCTGCTGCCAGGCCAAACTAGGAGAGGAGATGCTGGACTACAAGGACCTGGCAGCCCTTCCAAAGACCAAGGCCATCTATAACATAGACAGGCCTGACATGCTGTCCTACTCTCCATACGTCAGCTACCCGTCTGAGGAGAGGCACTACGGAGAGGTAGATCAGCCTCACAGCTCTCTGTGTGTCACTTCTTCTCTCTCTGATCCACTGCTGGAAAAGAAGCAGGTCCATTCACTCTGGTTCTGTGCTCAAGTACAACATTTGTACCTCAGCTATTTCAAATTCATGCTACTTTGTGCCTTTATGCAGACAAAAACTCTGTTCTGTCTACTCCACTACACTTATTTAAAAGCTTAAGTTATTTCAGACATTGAAAAGATGGTGCAGTGTTTTCTGTTATTACATTGCCAAACAGCATATAAAATATTCCAGATTAATTCCACCTTTAAGTTACGTGGCATGTAATGTATACATATGACAGTCTGCACAGTATAAAGGCAGTATAATGTGTACTTTTACTTTTGATACTTTAAGTTCATTCTGAATTCTGAATTGAAGGTATTTACTTGTCACAGAGGAGAAGTAAGTGCTCAATCTGAATAATTCCACCACTGCTCAGATATTTTCCTCTGTGATGTCAGAAATTTTAGATTATCTTTATGATGCAACTCTCTAATGAGGCAACGTGTATGCAGCTTTTATAAGAACCACATTAACATATAAGTATGTCATCATTCATTAATACTTTGTTTTAATGCATTTCTTATTAAAAATTGATAACCACATGAAAATTTATTTTGAACAATTCTGATATTTTTCAGGCTGATACCAGTATTGATAGTTGTGACTTAATGACATATTTATTGACATGCTGCACATATATATTTTTACAGAAACATGTCAAACATGTCTGGACAAAAACACTGAACGAGCTGAATGAGTAAACTCCTCCCCCCTTCCTTGCTATCTTTCCATCACAGTCCCTCAGTCATCCATCCATCATCTGCTTGCTTCTCCCTCATAAACACACCCACTCCTTTTCAGTGCAGTCCCAGTCTCACAGCCCTGTGTTTAAATTAGACAAACAATAATGTTTGCACTCATTTCATTCAGCTCATCCATCCCTCAGCACCTCCCTCACTCACGATCACCCTCGTGGTTGGATGGTTAACTCATATCACCTCGCATATGAGTTCGTCCTAATCATTGGCTTTCTCCCGCTCTTCATTTGCAGTCCCCCCAGCTGCTTTCTCCTACTCCTACTGAGGTAATGAAAAGCACTGTGTCACTGTGGATGTCACACACATGCTTTCCTTTGC
Organism: Amniataba percoides; assembly: GCA_037176925.1. Taxonomy (NCBI): domain Eukaryota; kingdom Metazoa; phylum Chordata; class Actinopteri; order Centrarchiformes; family Terapontidae; genus Amniataba; species Amniataba percoides. Next base: position 15,208,539 of record JBAJHX010000042.1, on the reverse strand, counting down.
GTGTGTGTGTGTGTGCATGTGTGTGCTTGCGTGTGTGTGTAGGTGTGGACACAAAGGAGGGCAATGGAGAGTTTACAGACGTGTTTCAGTAACAGATGTTTCTGTTTTAATTAAAGCAGCTGAACAGGATGATCACACTCGGGTCTCATGTTCATAGTTTTGCCATCATTTCTATCAGATAATGCCGAGCTGACTGAAGTAATTGCTAACAGACGGCAACATGGTGACTCAGTACAATAAAATTTAACAGGAGATGTACAAGCAGTCGCATGATGTGAAGAAGTCAACAGGTTAGTCAGATAATAATCCCAACAACAATGAGTTGTGAACTAAAGTTATGACTTAAACTGTCAATTTATCTTTTTCACACGTGTTAAAGTCCATGTCTGACTTCAGACTGTGATTCTTCCATGGCTGTTCCATGTTTTGAACCAGCCTGATCTCCTGATTTCTCCCGATCATTCACGCGCGGCGCGATCGATCCGGCTCATTAACCATCTGTCGGAGATGGAGTCGTGCCCAAATTCCAGTGCGATCCTGTGATTAGAGAGTGAGGTAATGTTTGTTTCACAGCACAATGCGCTGACCTTCTCTTTTACTTTATGTGTTCGTGCGTGCAGGGCGATGGGGAAAAGTCGCCCCGTCAGCGGAGGCCCTCCAGCCCCAGCTCCAACAGCTCCCTGGGGGGCTACGGACGTTACACCCCATCCCGCTCCCCCCAGAACTACAGCCGACCAGGTATCAGCCTCACGCACAGCAAACATGCAGATCACCGTCAACTTCTTGCTGCTGCTATGTGAATGTTGGAGTTTGTATTATCTATATCTATATTATCTGTATTATCTATCTATCTATATGGAGTATATTGCCAAGGAATCTTTAATATTACCTGCTTAGTCTTTCATCTTTTCATCATTCTTCCCAGTGAATGAAAGGGAATCAAATGTTTGGGAACACGTCTGTGTAACATCTGCTACAAACATCATTAATGATTCTGCTAGATTTCTTGATTCTTTTCCCCTGACAGCAGTTACTCAGACCTGTATGTTATGATGTTTGAGCTCATTTGTCTGCTGTTTGCTTAGATAAGAAATAATGTTATTTCTTGTTCCTGGGCCTGTATTTATCAAGTGTCTCAGACTCCCTGTGAGGTGTAAGAGTCCCTGACTTAGGTAAGAGTAACATGGCTTAAAAATGAATGTTTTTTAAAGGAGAACCTACGACAGGTCTGTTTGCAGTTTTTAGCGAGTAGTATTAATGTTTAAAGTCTTTAGTATCTCCTGTGTGAGCTCCAAGTCTCATCAGGTGATGTCACTTGAGACAGTAGAGTCTGAAGACAGCTGTGCATAAAGTTTTAAAGTCCATAAAGAATTGTTGGTTGACATTTCTCTGTCCATGCCCTTGAAACTTCTTTAGGAGCTTCTTCTGCTGTAGGTTAAGAAAGTCAACAGGAAGCTCCTTTAGCGTAGGCCTAAAAGTATTTTTCTTCAATTAGGACGGATTTATACTGTGTGACATTTGATAAACACAGGCCCTGGTTCGTCATAATTTCAGTGTCATTCCATCTCAAAATGTACATAAAGCACCTTGTGTCACAAAGTCAGTCATTTTACCCTTTGAAGAGGCTTACTTTATAAAACAGAATTATGCCTCTTATTTGCACATGACCAAAATATTATTTTTGTGTTTTTTATTCTCTAATTTACAGTAGATCTGTAAGATCAATATTTTAGGCTTCACTATGTGCTGCCTGCCTTTTGTAAAAGGAAATTGATTTGTATTATTCCTCAGTTTTGCATGACAAATTGACTGTAAAGACACTTCTGAACAAGAACTGAACAAGAGTTCGATCCAGTGACTCAACACATTTCCTTTGCTCTGGTTGGACATTCAGGGCCAGAGGTTTACCTTGGCACTAGATACAGCAGCCAGGCCCGTGACTCCAACTCTCTCCCTTTGCCTCCAACCCTCATGGGTGGCATTAAGTACCCCTCCACCTGGGCCAGGGACTCATCCTCCCTCCCCGTGTACTATTCTGGTGGGGCTGAAGGCAGCGGTGGGGGTGGTAGTGGCAAGCACTCGCCCGTACCAGCAGGTGGCAGTGCAGGCTTGTCATTTCACCTAAATCCCACCACCTTGGCCATGCTGCAGCAGCACAACTACATCCCTTACTTCAGAGGTATCAAAGCACACTGAGGACGACACCTGGTCGAATACAGACAATGGACAACCTGCTTGACTCAACGGAAACTAAACTTGTTGCCTTTTTAAGAAACTTCAAAAAGCTAATACTTGAAAGGGGATTCAAAGGGTCCCCAAAAGATGTAGAAGTTTGGAACTCTTGGATTCAAGATAAAAAACATGATAGTCATGAAAACCTGAAGCTAGATGTGTTTCCCCACAGCAGCAAGGTGCCAGTCCTCTCTGTATTTGACTGAGATCGAGCGTCCTAAAGAATGGAGTGCTGTGATACAGTCACTGAGGTGACTTCACTTGGCATGGCCTGTTGTTGAGCACCAAATTAACCATGTGTTGGAAACTCTGGGTCTCTCAAGTCACCGTAGACACTCGAGTCAGAATGGGAAACCGAACGTCTGGCCTAGTGTGCGCCGCATTCGTAACCACTGTTTGATCACTCACGAAGATTTATTTTCGTTAATTCTTGAAACAAAGCCATGAAACCACTAATTCTATTCTCACGATACCACATGTCCCTGAAATCAACATCACAAACCAGTTTCTGTACTCGTTCCCGGTGCACGCTGTGACCCCTGCAGAAAGCCTTTACCCAACCACATCCCTTTGCTTCATCTCCTCCCCACCCCCGGACCTCCCTCACCCCTCAGGGTTCAAACAGGACCCTCTACCTGACCCTAAACCTAGGACATCCCTGCATCTGAGCTTACCTCCTCCTAATGGTAAAAACACCAGTAGTCTTACTCTTCTCTGTGTCTCCCCTCCCTTAGTGGAATGGTTAGCAGGTTTTGTGATGTTGTTGTTCGGTATCGTGGTGTTGTCGAGTTTCATGGGGTGCATCAGGGTATATTTCGTAGGTCCACTCAGTCTTCTCATCCTGCTTGCTCTGTTCACTGGTGTCTGTGGACGTGGTTGTCGTGGTGCATGGTTTAATTTGACGTAGACCTGAGTGTGACACTGGCATTGTACATTTGGCATTACTTATGAGTAGGTTACGGGTGATTTCATCTTTGTGCTTGTCTGTTCAGATTGTTGACCTAATTGTTTGCCTGCCTTTGATCTCTAATCAACCCTGATTTTCCTGAATGATCCCTTGTTCATTAGCATGTGTCAGACCCTCAGTGTTGACCCTGCTTTTTGCCCTTGATATGAATCTGGAGGAGAGTGCAGGCTTTGTGTTTGGATGACTGATAAAAAAAACACACACACACTTTGAGGTTTGCAAGCAGGGTGTCATGAATCTTTGGTGATTGTGGTGTCCTTTTGACAAAAGTAGCAGTAAGTATATTATTAACATGCATTCCTTGGAAACAACTCCCTTGACCAAAGCAAAGGGTTTTAACTGCAAACCAAAAAGATAAAATGCAGGGACAGGTCAGCATGCTTTACTGGACTTACATGGACTCTGTAGTACATCTGGTGTTCGAGCCATTTCCATATGTTAAAGTAGAGACAGTTTATCAGACAGTGAGCCATAAATACACTTTGCTGTGGACCTTAATGTAAGACTGACCAGGGCAAGGCTTTCCACACTCATTTACTCTATTCTGAATTTGAACAGATTATTATGAATCAAAAAATATTTTTTGCACAGCATATGTTGGTAGTTCAAACTTCATATAAAAAGTGACATCCTTAATTTTAAATGCTCCCACAGTACAAAGAAGTTGTTTGGTTTGATCTTCTCATATAGAAAACCTTTGGCCCATAAAGGATGTTATTTTCGTACTATACAGAACCCTTGCAGTAGGAGCACAATTTTGTAACATATGCTGGCTCGGACCTTGGTTGATTATAAGGAAGAGGCAGAGAAGGAAGCAGCATGAGCCTTCATTCCAACATTTGCACAGAAAATCACGAACACACGGTCCAGGGTTTTAGTGGTTTTTCCATGACAGGGTGGAGAGGCTCAGAGGAGTTCTCCGATGGGGAAGATGAAAGAGAGGAGGGGGGAACGGAGGAATGAAATAGCCCAAAGTGGGCCGAGCTGTAATTTGGGGTCTGGTTGCCAGTTGCAGTGGCATGTAACACAGTGTGCCGCTGGCCTAGTTCAGGCCCGAGCAGTTCCTAACACTCCGTGAAAGAGGACTATTTGTTTTCGTGCAACAGGCTCATGCTTTAATGAGCTATCAAGTTTCCTTAAACTGTGGCAGTAAGACCTCAGCAACACTATTATTTCGATGTGTCGTCGAATGGAAATTGAGGGAGAGCTGAGGAAAGGACCTGGCAAGGATGAATGATACATGCTTTAGTTTTTATCTCCCTGGCTCCATGTCAATGATCCAAACCATCTTTTATACCTTGTTTTTGTGTTATTGTTTTTTTTTTATTGGTGATTAATGAATGGCCTCCACCTTTTGTCGAATGTGTAATCTGTTCACATAAATTATAATGCATCTCCTCCCTAAACTCCCCAAGCATCCAACACCTCCCACTTTAGCACCAGATGTTTTCTTGGAGGATCTGCCCTACATTTAGACCTGCACTAACAGTACTCTGGTGTGTATGTGTGTGTGTGTGTGTGTGTTTATGGGCATGCGTGTGTGATTGTGTGTATGTGTTGGAGATCACTCTGACTCAGCACTGCCGTGTGTGTCAGTGATCTCATCCACTTGCATCCAGACCTCTGCCTATAGTCCCTCTGCGTCAGAGTGTGTGTTCAATCAGCTAACACTCTCTCTCTCGTGCACACTCCCAGAGTCTCTCTCTGTTTCTTCCTCAAAGCTCTGGATGTAGAGTGTTTATTACTTTTGGCCTTCAGGGTGTCAGTGACTCCATCACCCAGCCTGGCTATGACGTAACACAAGGAGTCGGACTGTGGGTGTGATCATAGATACACAACACACACATTTATGCGACAAAATGTGACACGCCAAATCTTTAACTGTTAAATGATGAGAACTCAGTCTCTGGGATCATCCAACACTCGCAGGTAAATCACTGCCTTTGTGTGGGTGCTGCCACCAGCAGACCCAGTGTCGGTCTGTTTCCAGAAACTTTAGCAGTTATAAGGGGGGTTTATTGCTGAATAAAGTATAAAGCTGTGAGCTATTTTACAATTCAAGGCTGATACTGTCACAATTCCAGATTAATACCATGTCCTCTTCAGCTGTTTCCAAACATTTCTGGAGACTTTAGAAAACCAGCAGTCCAATAGTCTGCTGTGGATGTGAAAATCAACTTTGTTTAAAGAACGCAAGTTCTGAATGATTCCCTTTAGTTTAAAGCCTTTCCACTTATCTGGTGCAGAGTTGTAGGGTGCTGGGGATGAGTTTTTTTGCTTGCAAAGTTAGAAACAGAAACCTGATTTTGAATATCCTTTGGCATGTGGTCCAACGTGGATCATTCAGTCCAGGTGAAAGGTAGCAGTTGTGCTGAGTGGATGATTAGTGGCAATCATGGTGAGGGTAAAAGAGATTGTGACACTGACAGCAAGTTAGAGACATCTGCAGATGTGATTCAGGATTCAGACTGTGATTCTCAACAAGAGCATGGCTATGAAGAACATCCATCCATTTACTGGCCAGCCTTCGTTCCAGCCCTCGCCTACAGTCTGACGCTCTGCAGCACACTGGAGATGATCATGTTGGGGTTTCTGTTGAAGGAGAGGTGGTCTCAATCTGTGTAAGAGTACCTAACCTCTGAACTGCTGCTTCTCGCCAGTGAATGGAGCCACATGAGGTGATTCAGGAACTTAGCGTATCTTCCTCAGAGGTGTTCCAGATGTGACAGGCATGCACAGGGACACCCTGGAGAGATTACACAACCAAGCTCATCCTAATGCTTTGAGTACCCCAGAGGGATCCAGAGGACATTACTGAGACAAAAACAACATACCAAAATCTTATCTATGCGAGTTTTAGCAATCCAAATTCTATGGGATGATTTTTGTGTCTCATCACTTAACAGGTCAGTTGGCTGGTAGATAATGTTTCAGTACAGTAGAAACAAATATATTAAATGGCTGGGTTATCAGGTCACCTGCATCATTATAATAATCACTGCTTCTTATTTGAGCTTTATCAATATGCTTACCATAACGCTGCCTTTTTGCCCCCCCACGCCCTTTGTTTTGTCCCAAACCCTCTCCCTTTTGCCTTCCATATTCAATGCCTACCCAACTCCGTCCCCACCTGGAGGTAGTGAAAGTGGTCGGAGTACCCCCAGCTTATCCACCTATTCTGACGGCAAATCCCCCTCCTCTACTTCTACATACATGGCTGCTCCTCGACATTTCCACATACCAGGTAGGCCATAACCGCACCGCTTGCCTCGCAGCTCTGCTGTCAGTCTTTCCTAAATTTTTGCTTTAGCGACACAAAGAGGACTTAGAAGGTAAGATATGAGATCATGAGGAATTACAGATCATAAAAATCTTTTGTAAAAGTGTTTATGTTATCAAATGATCTAAGGTTTAGTTTGGTTTACCAACCAATACCATAACTGCACTGTTTGACTGACGCACCAACAGTGATACTGCACACGCTACATTTCTACATTACTGCAGTTAAAGTTAAAACTAAAACTACGTTACTGATTTATGTTTAACATTTAAATCTGTTTTGACCAGATTAGTTTTTATTTTCCAGTGCACTCGACTCCCTTCTTTCCAGGTACATCCAGATAAGTCTTGTGAAGCTGTCAACGTGTGTGAGATACAAGAACATGCAAGAAAAATGTTTTTTTTCTCATACAAGCATTCTAAGACTGATTCAGCATTCAAGTATTTTAACTGAAAAGCTTGTCATGAATATCGTTTCAACCAAATGCTTTGTAAAGCCCAGTTGTGGGCAAGTTTGATTCATTCAGAATATACACAATTTTCTTGTGATGCCCAAGATGTCCTCATCCACCCAGAAAGATAAAAGAAGAATAAAAGAAAGAAAATGTATGTTCCTGCACAGAGAAGCAGCAGAGTGGAGCCACGCTTTGTGGAAGCAAACCTTTTAAAATGTCAGGCACATACTAGACATCTGTGAGAAAAATGACACTGGATATTGTAAAAAAATTAAGGTTAATGCAAAGAAAGCTATATGACCACATTATGTTGACCACCATCTGGTTGTTTGGTGGTGCACAAGTTTATTGAAAGAATGAGGTGTAGATGTGAATACTTTTGAATGTGGTGCACATTTTGCATATTTGGGATGTATTCTATGCAAAGAGCCATTACACTTCTCAACAAGTGTTTTTCCACTTTAGAGACGGGTGACTTTTTTTGTACGACACTTGTACAGCAGGTCTGGCTCCCATGGATGTATGAAAGTATAATTCTTTCAAATGACTCATTCATGAAAGATTATATGTTTGTCTGAGTGGCTCTTCAATGAGACCCAGCGTCTTTACTTTGTACTTTATAAGGTCATTGTCCCTTCTGTTTGCTAAATTTTAAAGCAGTTTCCTTGTGACAGAGCAATGATCCGACATGAGATCGCATCGCTTAGAATAAAATTTACACTACATTTGGACAGGAGCTGACGTTAAACAGTGTATCCTTCATTACTCTCAGCCTCTCACTGAGGAAAATCCATTTGATCCAACATATTGTTCCCATTGACAATTACACTGTCAGTCATGCAGGGGGGAAAAAAAACCTCCCATGTTGGAAGCAAGTTAAGTGGAAAGAGCCAACGATTATCCACTTAATGGCTTTCATAGTCATCGTCCTCACTGCTTTTATATGGATATTGTTTCAGAGGCTGGCAGGCACTGAAACAAGCCAGGGAAATAACCCACATGTGTTGTTTTATTGTGAGTCATGTTTCTGCTGTGGCTTAATGTGTGACAGTTGTTACTAAGCATCTCTGTCAGAGGCCTGTCTGGGTCCACTGACACTAAGATGGATTAGATCAGCCTTCGGGGAAAAACATACAGCCCCCATTATCCTCCAGAGGCACTTCATCTTGCAGTACAGTTAATGCAACAAGACTTCAGTTAACCTTCAGCCTTTCCTCTATTGTTGGGATCTTTGTATTCATTTAGAGGCCCCTTTTTGATTGACTGAAAAATCTCTAAAAATGTTTACACCAGTAGGTCGTGTGATGCCTGAGGACCTCGTGTGGTTATTTTATTTTGATTTATACTTTGACTGTCACTGAATTGTTCTGCATCAAATAACCTCCCATTCAACAAAGACCAATAAACTGAATTTGGTGCATGAATAATATTAAAAGTGCTGATGTTTCTGATGTGCCATGATAAAAATGATAAATGTCTTGTGATGAATCAAGCTTTACTGCGCCCCCCCCCTCCCCTTTTGCTTCTTCAAAATATCTCATCCCCCAATAACTGCTAACTCATGCTTCTTTTTCTCCATTCTTTCTCTTTCTTTCTCTCCCTCCCATGTTGGCTTCTTCTATTTTCTTTCCTCTGCGTCTGTTGCCATCTTCAGAGACTATGGTCAAAGATAATATCTATAGAAAACCCCCCATCTACAAACAGCATGGTACAGTCTACTTCCTCTCTAACACGTTTCTTCTCTGGTCTGGTCTCTGCACGATGTGTTGCATGTCACCTGTCAGTCATCTCCATCCGTTTATCCCAGTTCTCCTCCCCTCTCCCTAAGGCCTGCACTCGTCTAGTAGACTCCATGGATCGACACGCGCAGGGCTGGTGTAAGAGTGCAGCACCCATCCTGTCTTTCCAAATCAACTTAGACAAGTGCAGAACCTGTCAAAGTTAAACATTTGGATGGCGGGCAATGTCAGGACGAAATAAACTAAAAAAAACTGGACTGAATTTGGCAACCCAAAGTTCTGATGGCAGAGAGCAGACTGCTGTGAGAGCAGGTGTCCCTCTCTGAAATGAAGGCGGATGCTTTAATGCAGCACTAGACACAGTGGCTGTGTAAACACACAGCTGATGAGCCTCGCTGACTGACTTTGGCGCTGTTGGTGTGGGCGGGTCGCTTCAAA
>JBAJHX010000042.1:15158005-15174595 GCA_037176925.1 Amniataba percoides | reverse complement strand
TGGGCTTTCTGTGTGATCAGTGACTTTCCCAGGTGACAGGGTGGAGCCTCCAGCTGGAAGGTCAGCTAGTATTTCTTCACTGCAACCTGCTGACTTTCTCCTCAGTGTTAAACTATTTCATGGGGATGTATGAGGGAGGGCTGGTGGTGGAAACGCTCAAAAAACCTAGTAATGCAGCAACAATTGCAAGCAGAATGAGCGCGAGCTACTGACCAAAGATATAAACAGTGTTCAATTGAAAACAATGAGAAAATTATCTTTGCAGATCTTTTATGAGGAAACACACACACTCAACAAGGCTACACAGTGTACTTTGGTGAGCACTGACCACAGTCTGCACTTACAGCTTTTGCACTGCTCGCGTGTTGCCGCTGACATGCAGCCGGTGCGGCCGAGGTGTCATGAAAGCGTTGACAAAAAACTGAGATACAAAATGAAGACGCAAAAGTTAAGTTAGGTAAGCGTGCAAAAATGTTTTGTCACTGTTATGGTGGAAAAGCGTTGGATGAAGCGTTGTTTTTTCTGTGTTTCAGTCCACTAGACCGCCTGGACTGTATCTTCTTCAGTGCAGAGGCATTTGTGGTCTTCAGCAGGATGTAATTGTTTTCACACTCATGTAAGGACAGAGCAGAACAGTTGTTAGGAATGACATATTCTGTAAAGTACTGAAGGATTTACTTTAGTCTGATTAATGAATAACACATTCACTGGGCCGTATCGATGTGTTGGTAAGTTAAAGATTCTGATCATTTGCAATTGTTACTATTGTTGATCATGTTGTAACTGCTGGTTAAAGAAAACTATTCATCTCGGCCTCTGATAAACTGTGATGAACATGTTTCACTTTGTTAGATTTTGTAGCCTAAATGGTCAGTTGAAGTTAAAAAATATTTTTAAAATCATCACTACACTTCATTGTTTTAATGATTCTGTTTTAAAGCTTTCACCAACTGGCTGTAATTGTCACTGTTGAGTTATGTGAATAATCACTGAGAATAGTTCAAAGAGTTCAAACTTTAGATCACTCGTCAGTCATAGCCTGGAATATGGGCAGGATTTATTCAGGCTCGTGACAGAATGAAGTGATAATAATCAGATATGTCTGTGTATTATTTTTATGCTATTTTATGACATTCAAATAGTTGAACTTTGAAAACTTTTAAGACAGAAACGGGTGAATGTGTGAAGATAAATAAGCTTAGCTTCAGGTGTTCACTGCTGGCTCCAGTAAGACAGAGGTGTGTGTGTGTGTGTGTGTGTGTGTTGGAGAAAGAGAGAGTTCTTCTCCATTAATATGTCATATACCATTCAGACTGCTGCAGGGCAGGTCCTGAAAAAAGAGAGGGGAGGTTTTTACTGTGTGTGTGTGTGTGTGTGTGTGTGTGTGTGTGTGTGTGTGTGTGTGTGTGTTATTAAAGGCAGAAGATGTCAAGGAATTTAACAGATGAGCTCTCGGTGTTGTGAGTCACTGTCTGAGGGGGTATGAGCAGCTTGTTGAAGTGTATGTGAGTGAGTGAGTGTGTGTGTGTGTGTGTGTGTGTGTGTGTGAGTGTGTGTGTATTCAGGTCTTCAGACTCTGTTAGGCGAGGATGATACACAGGAGAGCCTTTGTCTCACTCTTCCTCTGTCTTTCTCATCGACTCTGTAAAATATGTCCATCAAACGTCCCCGCTGACTCCCATTATTTCCGTTTGCTCTCCCTCCGTTCTCCTTCTTTTCACTGCTCTCTCCCTCCAAATGTCTTTTCTAGGAACCTTTTCAATGAAATGTGAAAAATAGGTTTGAACACACAGTTAGACACCAGCTGGTGAACATATAGTGGAGTGTTTAGCAGCTTAAAGGACAGAGACCAGAAAGTTTGGCTTTAATTGTCACAAAGCAACAAGACAAACTAACGGAAAGCCTTTGATTTGAATGTGCAGGCTTTGCATACTTATATGTTCTCAATCACAAATGTACATTTCTGTATTTAATTTGAGCTCTTTTCCTTTTCCTTTTAAGTTGTCAGACTTAATGGAGATGGACCGATGACGCTGTTTTTGCTGAAATTTCTTACTGAGTACTGAAATTTGACATTTTTTAAACATTTTGTCAAATTCCATCTCAGTGATGAGTTATATGGCACTTGGGCCATTATGAGAATTATGATAAGAAAGAGACTGTGAGTGAGGGCCGAGTAGATGAAGACAGAGGGAGGAAGCAGTGATGTACCATTAGCCACTTCCAGGGGAAAGTAAAGGGAGACGTTAGCGTGTCTTGGGTTGGGTCCAAGGTAGATGCATTTAAAGAGGAACGGATGGAGTTTCAAGCTCACTTCCCTTCAGGGAGCAGTGTAATGCAAGTTGTGAGGGTGGTGTTGATCTGAATGAGGCGCCCGGCTCCTGTTAAAAGCTAGCTACAGCTTGCAAAATGCTTCACAGATGCTCGGCCAAGTTTATTGAGATGATGTTTCTGGATGCTGGAGTTGTGTCATCTTGAAGGTGTGGTGGATCAACACTTTAGTCCTTCAGTGGGAGGAGTGGATCTCTTCTTTAGACCTTAAGTGATCTGATGTTACTCCGTCATGTCGTTGACCTGAGCTGAGCTTTTCCTGCGTCCCCTGCAGATGATGGTGCCATCAGCCCAGACTACAACTGTGTTCTTATGTTCTCTGTTATTAATCGTGCTGAATCAGCCAGCATCTGTTGCATTGACTGTGTCTGTGACCACAAGCTCACCCTGACCTCCGACTGACCCACTGAGTCACCACTGCACTTGGATCTCCTTCTATGAAAGACCTCAGATCTTATCAGGCATCTGATACACAGATATGACTTAATAAATGACACTAATTCCTTAGTGGTGGACTGTTTGTAGACCAAGCGTGCAAATAACCATGTGTTGTTCCTTGAATATCTTGAATATCTTAAATATTCACTGATGCGTCCTGTGACTCAATCAGTCTGTTGGAGCAGAGATGTGAACTTCACATAATGTATCCTTAATGTGTATTTCTGACACCAAATGTGTTCAGCCCATTGCCTTCCTCACTAAAACACATTCGTAGGAGACTATCTTTGAAGTTTGAAACCTGTTTGCTAGCAGTCTTCTTCTGTACCTTTTGTTGGTGCATTAGTGGCTACCTGTGCATGGATCAGTGGATGAATAATTATCAGACTATCCCACTGGGAAGACTTGGCCTAAGTTATGTATGTAAGTATCATAAGCTTTAAAAAAAATGGTTGATGCTGTATAACTGCTCATCATCTAGACCTGAAATATTACCTCAAATATTATTATCAGCATCAAACTTATTAGCTCTCTATCCTTATAATTACATCTCCTCAAGTCCCTCTTGGATGTCTCTTTAAATATAAAACCTCCTGGAGATGCTGTTCTGAATTACTGAAGGGAGGTGTCCACTTGACAACCGAAATAACACCCACTGTTGTCCTCATAGACCAGACAATAATGTCTTTATGTGTGAGTTCATATGGAGGACAAAGTGTAGAGTCTGTTCATCAGTGATTCTTTCTGTTAGATGTCAGGCTCAGAATGTAAAAGGCAAATGGATGTTGAAGGTGTTAGATTTACATTGTGTCATCACATTTTTCCTGCTGTGCCTCATTCACAGCTGTTCTTCTGCTTGTGCGTTCACTGTGGGTATTTCACACACACGCACACACACACACACACACACACACACACCCACACTCAGTATACACAACTATGTCCACACACCGGTGATCATTGTTTCACACTGTTGGGTCCCACCAGTCTCTCACCAGCATCATTTATCTCCCTGCTGTCATGGAATACCTTTCATATATATGTACACACACACACACACACACACACAAACAGATGTTGCCTTCCAAGCTGTGAAACAAAGAATGAACATAATAAAACAAGTGGCATCGTCTGGACCTCGTATCACCTCCTCCTCTCTCCTCTCTGCTCACGTGAATCTGCGGTACTTAAATGCATCGATGTGGGTCAGGCCACTGGCCTCGACTTGTTAACAGCCACACCATACGGTCCCTGAATGCCTCACAACACCCAAAACAACACCTGTTTCCCTTCACCCAGTAACACTCAAATTCTTTATAGAAATATTGTGGACGTCTCGAGCTTCACGAGCTCCTGTTGTGAGCATGTGCTGTGTTCAACGGCACTCAGGTGGATGCAGTGAAAAAAACAGACATTTTGGCCAGTGGGTAGACGTCGTGAAGTAGATACAATAGATGTGTAATATTTAGAATAGATCTTTTTCACAGATGTCATCAAGGTATTTTATGGAAAGTTTCACTTATGTTATGTCAGTGACATCATAAAAGCCATCATTGTGCCTATTAATGGTTTTACATATGATACAGCCATTTCATATGACTGGATTACATAGTGCCATACTATACAGTATATGTTTCATATAGTGTATGAACCGTCCAGCTTCCATGGTATGTTAGCCACATAAATACAGAGATACACTGGAGTGTGTAACCCTGTGACTGTGGTGTGCAAACTCTTTTTAGAATCCAGAAATGTAGATGATTCCTTTGTTTCAACCCTCACGGCAAGATTTAAGGAAACGTGCCAAACTGTTCAAAGCGTCAGTGTTTAGTCAATAAATAAGATACGATCTAGAGCCAGAAAAGCTTCCTGAATTCAAAACAGGAAATATCTGATCCAAGAAAACGAATCTAACCAGTTATTTCATTTTCAACAATGAATACTGAGGACAAAGTTCAGCTGGTGCTGACATGCATAGCCTTGAATATACAATGTTTAAGGGACATTCGTTGATTTTTTTGGCGATGTCAGCAGTGTGTCAGCATGAGGGACACCTTTCACAGTCATTTGCTACATTGTTGATATAAAATCATTGATAAGTGCACCTTTAGAGAACAATCCCTGCAGAGTTTTATATTTGCAGCACATCAGTTCTACATGTACAACACAGTGCATTTGATTAAAGCTTCATATGGGGTCCTTTCATTCTCCTCCACTGAGATCTGTCGTCCAAATGCTGTTCATTCATTCATAATAATGCTAAACCCCCTCAAACAGGCCGCTTCGCTGCCAGTGGGATTCCATTTCCTGTAGGCAGGATATAAGGCCGGGCCTGCCTTGTTGTTATAGTCTGATCACAGATAGGCTGTTTATTAAAAAGCCTGCAGGGCGAGGACACAGAGAGAGCCGTCTGACCCCCATAACAACACACAACACACATGCACACGAACCCCGGCCCGTACCTACCGCCTCTGCATTCCTTCACACCACAGCGCAAGTCGAACGAGACAAACTGCGTCTTTCTTCGGGCTGACGAGCGCTGATTGGATGGAATGTGATGAGATTCATGCTGTGGTCAGAGCGTCTTCCAGCTCGCTTCTTCACAGAGGCAGAGCTTCTCACATTGGACGCAGACTTGATTTAGCAGAAAAGCCTGCAGGCAACAGGAATGTAAGCAGCTTGTCTGGATTGTGTGTGTGTGTGTGTATGTGTGCGTGTGTGTGTGACACAGGTGTGTGGCTCCAGGTATTCAGCCCCTCAGGCTTTCCTTTCCTCTGATTTCTCTTTTTTATGTTGTCCTTTGTTCATCCTTCTCTTCATTTTGACCTTCCTACCTCTTGTGCACACACACTCATTTAGGTTTAATGTGTTGTCCATCTGTCCACCAGTGTGTGTGTGTGTATGTAAGTGTGTGTGGAGCTACCAGCCTTCCAGGGCGTCTCTCTGTCTCTTTATATCTTTCCTTCTTCCTGTATTTCTCCATTATTTGGATGTGGACTCATCAAACGATTGAATATGAAATTTAAACTTTTCAAATATCATTTTGATGCTGAAAAGAGGGAGGAAAAGGAAAGAAAAGGGGAACATTTCAATCACAGAACTGTTTGGACCCAGTGGTTCATAAGTGACCCGTGAGAGGAAATGGCCACTGACAGATTTATAATGTCACTTCCTGCTGCGCTCATTAAACGTCACCAGCCGTCTGAATGAGTCCATTCCCTGTTGTCAGCTGTGGAGGCTGATGAGCTGGTGACTAGTGTGACTCGTGTCCACTGAGCCTCTCGAGAGGAAACGGCATCTGAAGGTTACAGCGTTTGACTGCAGTCCTGCTTCCTTTTTTTCAAGTTTCTCATCCAGCATGTGGCTCACTGTGATGGGTGAAGTATACAATAAAAAATCCTTGTGTAATCTTTTCATCTTTTTTTCATCTTTTTCTGTCATTCATTCGTCTTAACAATGGGGCGTCGAAAGGTTTGAATGAATGTCCACACTAATGTTAGTGTGAGTGTGTTAGATTTGTCTTTCAGTATGATGGGCAGAGCGTCACCTCGACATATTAACATAAGCTTTGAATGAGATCCTGTTAACCTGTATTTGAATGTAAAAGAAGCTTCAGCTGTTCACTACCTGCGGAGCACCTGCACAGGGAGCAGCTCTGTGGGCCGCAGCTGGGGAAAGAACCTGTGTGTGTGTGTCAAAGGGCCTGTTGTGAGCTCATGTGCAGGTGTGTGTTACACCAGTAACTCCAGTTACCTACTGGAAACAGATGTGACAATGAGAGAGGGAGAGAGGAAGAGAGAGCGTCCACACACTTTACTGTATTCATCAAAGTGTGCAGAGTTTGTGTCTTTACTGAGCCTGAGCTTTTCCAGGCCAGTGTGCCACACACACACACACACACACACACACACACACACACACACACACACATACCTTTCTTTCTTTTTTCTTTCCTTATATATTTATTCTTTCTTCTCTTCTCTGCCTGTGGCTACTCCACTGTGTCCTCCCTCCAGCGTCTCACAGAACTACATGTTTGCCATGTGTGGCTTTTTGAGAAATGTTGTTAATGTTAAAAAGCAAGGCCTGGCATTTGTTTCCAAGTGAGCGGCAAGTGAGTGCGTGTGTGTGTGTGTGTGTGTGTGTGTGTGTGTGTGTGTGTGTCTGTAACTGTGTCTTTTAGGAGTTGTAGGTGAATGTGTGTGCGTGTCTTTAGCTGGCCAACCCTCTCCAGTCATTATTTATACAAGGCCCATGTGCTAACTGCGAGGCTGAAAGTCAATTTCATGCAAAGTTTCCATTCTGTTATTATTGTAACCCACTTTATCCCGCCTCTCTCTCAATGCAAATGTCAGCTATTCTGGGCCGTGAGCACCATATTTACTGATAATGAGAGCAACACACCCTTAAAACACATAAAATATAAGGGGTGGAAAAAAAAAGAGAAAAAGCAGGAAAAAAGTCTGTGTTGGATACAGATGTGAAGCTGTGGTATTTCCACCTTACCTTGAAGTGTGTGTGTGTATGAGAACACACGTGCCATGTGTTTGTTGGTAAATTTATAATGGTTACATATTTTCAGGTGATTGGGAGTGTGTGTAGATGCGGGCGTGGCCCCTGCTGCCACACTCAGGCTTGTATGCAGTGGAATCCCTGAGTAAACAGCAGCTCCACATCTGTAACAAGAGGGTGGATAGAAAGCGGTGCTGAGCCTGAACAAGGCTTCTCTCTTCTCCATCACACAGGACTCTGTTTCAGTGTGCTGTTCACTCTCCCTCTGCACACACACACACACACAAACACACACACACACAATGTGTCATGGTCAGTAAGGAATAGTTCAACATTATAGAAGATTATGAGAAAAACTATTTTGTTCAAACGATGTCAGATGCAGTCACAACCTCACTGTGTCAGTATATTTAGGGTACAGAAGTCAAATTCCTTCCACCTGCATCGCTGTCATTAAAATGGGAGAGTAAAGTCCTCTAAAGTGACAAAATATGTTGCTGTTGTTTGGTTGAGTTGTGGGAAAAACTGCGGTTTGGGTTCAAATAATTACAGTTCGAGTATGACTGTGGTCATTGCACAAAGAAGCCCATAAGCAGTCCCCCGCTGTAATGTCACAAGCTCTGTCGAGCCGCACAGCCTCCCGCGCCTTTGTTCCCGACAGGCGTTTCAGACATACTGACATAATTCACATGGCTTCCAAAGGTTCAGTCAGTTAAACATAAACAAAAACTAAGCTGGATTTATGCTGTGTTATTCAAGCTGTAATTACGAGCAGCCAAGGGTGAAAAACTTTCACATCAGCCTCTTAGATGTTCTTCCAAATGTGAAATATTGTGAATTTCTTACATCTACAATATCTCCCACTTCAGAGACAAGAACCAGGGTGGTGAGCGGCATAATTTCTGCAAAGTCACCATAGCTGGCAGTTACATCTAAATAAAACCCAGCAACATGTAGAGCACACTGAATTTTCAGATAATAAAGACGTTTCCTCAAGTTTCAGACTGCTGTTGCTTCTGCACCACGAGATCATAACCTGATGCACTAATTGGTGTGGATAGCAAGCTTATGTTTGGAAAATTGATATGTGAGGAAGTACAGATTACTTTAACAGTGTTGATAATGCAAGTGAAATGATCTCATCTAACCACGGCCCTCCACTGACCGTCAGTTAGGGAACCAGCGCTCACGGTGTTTAGACTACCATGCAGCATCCTTGTGATTATGTGGTTTTTAAAAGCTGCTGCATGGTCTTTGTCATGCACTGTGTCCGTCGTCTGTCTTGCGTGTACCGCATGTATTAGGCAGGCATATGAAACTCATCACCATTTTCTCATTACCTCATCATCTTCTCTCTAATGCTCCCCGTTTTGCCTCTCATTAGGCTGTAAATCTGGGCCTAGCTCGCAGGATTTACTGCACAATTTGTGTCTTCAAAAATATGTGTTTCCCTTGGCGGTGTGTCTTCACCTCGACTTCTTGCCAGGGAGGAAAATAACAAAATCATTTCAATTTTGCGGCTTGTTTTCATAGTGCTGGCGTTTCAAATGGCGTTACCACAAATGGAAGTCACCTACTCAAAGTCAGCTGCCAGATTGTCTCATAATGAACAGAGACCTCACTTGTCATCTAATTATCTTAAACTCTTCCTCTCCGTTGATTGTACAAGGAATCTGCTGTATCTTAGTCCATAAATACTTACTCTGTGAGCTGTTTCGTCCTCCATGATAATTCGCTTATGCATTGGAAATTCTGGAAGCACAACAGCGAGGGAATCAGTCATCAAAATAAAAGAGGTTCTGTTTTTCCAACATATTCAACTCATATTGAAAGAGCATGTGTCAAAGAGACAAAGTGGTTCCTTGTTCGCATCCATCTGAAATGCCCTCCATCAATTTTCCGCAGCTCATAGTGGTCTTGTTAGCGGAGGCAGCGGGCAAAACAAGCTATGCTAAACATGCTTCACCATCGCCACGTCCTGCTGCACTGGGAAATACCATGTGCCCAAGTCCAGACAGGATATGTAATCCCTTTAGTGTGTTCTGGACCTGTCACGGGATCTCTTCCCACTTGGACATACACGATTTCTCCATCAGGCGGCGTCCAAGAGGCATGCAGCTGCAGATGCATCGTTCACTAGCAGTCAAAAACAGTGGTTGCCATGAACACGTTGTCCCAGGTAATAATGACAATCTTTGAATTATTTTACAGCTCTAGAAGGCTGTGACGACAGTGGTCATATTATCTTTGGTTATGACAATTGTGAGGTAAACATACGACACGCAAGTAATTCAAGTAAGTAATCCACCTTGGATGTACGTTTACAAATACTTTTTTTGCAGAATGACCAAATGCTTTTTTTCTGCAATGAAAGACTGAACCTATTGAACTGAATAACAGCTTGAAGGGTGTGCCTGAATTCTGCTTTACTGCACCGAGCCAACCATCTGAAATGGCTCCACCAAGAGCGCTCTTATAGATCACGCTAGCCTCGTGTGAGAGAAGACATGTTTTGCATTACTGGAATAACTCCTTAATCAATCCCTTTAAATGGTTTGTTTTTTGTCCTGTAATTTAGAACCAAGGGAGATTTAGTGAGGCTTCAGTAATAAGAAGAAACATAGGAGTTTAACTTATTGATCAGATAGTGTTTCATAGCTGAACATGGCTGGTTTTCCCAACATGAATCATGTGGACTTCTGGTCTGTCCTTACATGGTCCCAGCTCTTGTGGGTTTCTTCAGCTCTCTTTGATGTTTTAGTGGAGTGCGGTAGCTGTGTAGTTATTTACATGACTCATATAACCTTGGAAAGAGAAGTGTTTGAGATTAGATTTCAGTTTGTTTTCTCAGTATTTCTCGAAGCACAAAAAAAAGAGAGCCTGAGGAGAAAGAGAAGGGACCCAAATCCCTGCTTAAGGTTAGCGTGTTCGCACTGAATCAGGATCTCAGGACCGCCTTTAATACTGGCCCCCCTTCTTGAGTTTCCAAAGGTTAAGCTGTACATTATTGACCTCTGTGGGAAAATCAAACCTCTGTGTTTGACCTGTCGAGGATCAACAGGCATGGACTCACAGTGTTGCTCTACGGGCCTCTTGGTCACGCCAATGGCCAGTCTATTCCTCTAATACCTTATTTGTCTGCCTTTTGGTGTGCGGGGTGAAAAATGGAGTGGTTGGAGCCCAGTTTCCTCATGCTATGAGGCAATGGTGGTAACTACTGAGCCAACATGCCTCACAATGCTGTTGTTTATTGGTGTCTTTTCCTCTTGGACTGGACCACATTTGTTATATTCTTAGAGGCTTACCAGTAGTGGAGGATCAGTGTTAAATAAAAACAAAAAGTTTGTCTTAAATACATTTCAGTTTACATATTATATTATCAGAGCTGTCCAGGGTGGAAAAGGTTCATCACCTTAGACATGAGGCTGCTGCTACAGAGTCAGCAGGTCACAAAAACGTTAGCCTTCATCTTGCGGGGGTCATGAACTTCATACCACGAGCCACTTAGCAGATAGTTTGAACAAACTGGGTGGACTGATGGACATTTACATTGTGCTGTTAACAAAGCTAACAATGATTCAGTCTTTGCTTTGACTCTGTAACTCTTGAGACAATAAACACAACATTATTTCTCCTGAAACTTAAACGGTCAGTCAACAAGCAGTATAAGGCCTAATCCTCACAATACCCCTACCAAACATGGTCAGATTAGAAGAATGGTTGTAATTCTTTAATCACTCCCATAAATCCAAGTGAGAACAGCTGTGAGAAGCCCAGGTGAAAAAAACTACTGACTACTAATAAACTGAGCATAATTTACAAAAAAAAGTAACAGAAATGTAAAAGTGACAAAGTACTTGGACGTGAAGCAATGACAATATGATTGTAACCATTATAATATGAGTGATACTATTCAAACTGAAAGCTGAACTTGAATAATTACCACCGTTAAAAATATTCAGTTGCATGTATGAACTCTTGCGACTGGTTCCCAGACAGGAAACGCAGCTGGGATTTGGCTAACTACTGGTTGGACGGATGGAGTCCGCTCTGACCACTTAGGAGCCAATGGTGTGTGGTGTTGCCCACTCACTCACCCACACACACACACACACTCTCGCCACACACACGCAGATGCACTTTGGTTGGTTACAAGCTGAATAAGCCTTCGTGTTCAGTTTCCTACCCTAATGCCAAACAGGACCGTCAGCCAGCATGGCGGCTGACTGAGGTGTGTGTGTGTGTGTGTGTGTGTGTGTACAAAGTTTGGTACGTGTTTGTGAACTTATGAAACTCAAAACACACACACAGATGACTTCCAGCAACCGCTATAAATACCGTGTGACAGTAAGCTGAGGCTGCCTCTGTCCGTCCCACCTCCTCCACCCTCGCTTCCTCTTGGACTCAGTGGAAAGAGATGAAGTCATTTCACTTCATTCCATCCCCGGGATCACCCACCACATTGTTGGAGCATATGGCTTTTATATAACTCTGATGTGTCTCCCTGTGCATGGAGATTACTGTTGTCTCCATGCTGCACAGCTAAAAACGGTCTCACTGGGTTTGACCAGGATGTATTTGAGGAATTTTCTCAAAAAAGGCCACTTTAAAATCAAGAAAAGTACTTTTTGTTGCAGAAAATCACATTGAATCAACTGGTATTATTTCATTCTATTGGCAGATGTGTCACTTCTTTAAGGAAATGAAAGTGTCGTGTGAAATGTTGCATAACTTGTTAAAATGGATGTCTCATCCACACATGCCAGTGCAAGCATGAGCATACACAGGAGGTTTGATGTCATTTCCTCTGTCTAGATGGCCATGCTGATTCAGTTTACAGAGGTCGTGTCTGATTGTGTGTATCAAAGGTGTATTGTGTAGACAGAGCTGGATTAACTCATTTCCTGGGGTAAAAAGAAGTTGTCAACCTCTGTGTTTTTCTCTCCCAAATTCATTTTGTGCAATACACTCTGTTGACAGTCATGTGTGGGGTCATTTAAGAGGCAGGTTTTGACAAGGACGATTCAAATGTGGGATAGGGAATATTTAGATTGTTTTTAGAAACTTTCCACTGTGACTCTGACAATGATTACTCATTGTGCGGAAATAACAACCATGACCTTAACATGTAGGGTAACAGGGGCACAAGAGTCATGAAGGCTTTGAACTGACTCAGTAACAGCAGTTACACAATAAAGTTGGCAAACATTAGATACCTTAAGCTACTGGTCATACCAGACTAAGTCAGCCATCAGACAAGCCACTGCTCAGACAGTGTGTATGACTGATACAGCTGCCTCTCTTTAATACATCACGAGCTGTAAGTCTGAGGTGGAATGGCCCGCTGGGAACACACACAAACACACACTGAGATATACTGCTCCCGACCTATCTGTGTATTTATAGTTCACAGAGGAGTGATGGACAGTACGCAGTCACAGGATGTTTATATGTTGTCTGTGTCAAATGTCCATCCTCACACTGGAATATATTGTGAATGTTTTAAAACTCTGTGATTTGATGTATGTACTCTCTGTTCTTCCATTGTATGTCTGCCTATGTTAGTCACATGTGTTTATCTTGTGCTGTTGCCTATCTTGGCCAGGACTCCCTTGAAAAAGAGATCTAAAATTTCTATGAGATCTTTCTTGGTTATGTAACATAAAGAAATAAAAATACTTTTTCTTCAGTATTCATTAGCTGATGTGCACATTATGTCTATCAGCTGCAGGGTCTATTTTACACAGCCTGGATTCAAACGCAGTTTCTGATCACAGGGTGATATAAATACAGATCTGACATCTTCCTCCATCCATCCTTCTCTCCTGTCGTTTACTGAACCATCTGGCCATTCAAAAGTGATTTTCTGTGTGTGTGTGTGTGTGTGTGTGTGTGTGTTTGTGGGCAGGTGGTTTGGTAGTTACCAGACATCACAACACATCTGTCTCCCTGTGTAACAGCCACCAGATTTTTAATATATGTGTCTGCATGTGTGTTTGGGCTATTTCCATTAAAAATGTATGAGCAAGTGGACAAACAGCCGGCTGTAAGACAGAAAAGAGGGGCTGAGGATGCTGACTCACACTGACCACACTCCCATTGAGGACAGGAAACCAAGAGGAGAAGCTTGAAGACGGCATGCGACTGCTGCATCTGTAGTGCAACATCACAGCAGCTCGTACCTTTCTACACAAAACTGTCTGCTGACACTGATCTCATTATGCTTTATTGAGAGAGGGTCATAGTTTAAAGTGGAAGGATAGTTTTCCTCATTGTGTACTGACCCAGACCACATGATACATGCTGACTGTAACATGGCCCTTACATTTTATTCAGTAACAGAGGACTCCAATAATCAAAGTTAGATTTTGAGTCAGGATCTATAATCCTTGTGTATCTGCATCACAGGTGATGTGAGAACTGTTTGCAGGCAAAGGGAAGATTTAAACATGCGAGGCAACAAAGTGGATGTGAGCAGCAGCACATGTAAATAAAATATGAGCTCAAATCTGCAAACACGGTGGTCAGTAAACAGTTGAGACAAACAGTCCTAATGGAGCCTGGTGGGCCTGTCGTCACTCAGTAATCTGTGTGTGGTGCGCTCAAAAAAGGAAGTACGAAGGGTCTGATTGCGCACACACACACAAACATCACGTCACTGGCCGGGGGGAGAACAGAGGGTCAATCAGTGCACAAATGAAGGAGGCTTGTTTGAATTTCCTGTGTACTGATTGATAACAGCCTTCCATTTATATATAGACATATATATGATTAGGCATGTACACACACGGTCAGAAACACACAGACACACACACACCTCAGCTCCAAAGAGGGAGGCCCTGAACCCGAGACACCTCCAGCCTCTCTTGACACTGTCTGTTTTAACTATTAGCTCAGGTCACATACAACAAGCTATAAAATGATTTGTTACAGCAGTTCAGCTACCAACCATGATCTGCTCTGAGGGCGCTCTGTGGGGTTCTTTGCAGTGAAGGGGGGGTAAAGGTCACTTGAAGCGGGTAGGTAGCAGTTGAAAGTTGTTCTGAGTTTGCAGAAAGCTGTTTGAGGAGAGAGAGACTTAAGGTTGTTTTTGAGGGCTGAAAACTACTTTGACGGGTTAGTTTGACATTCAGAGTGTTTTTAAGGTGGGAGTTTAGAGTTACAAGAACATTTTTACCGTGGGGGTTGAGAGTCTGAGTGAATAATTTGAGGCTCAGGGCAGTTTTAAGGAGTGGTTAAAGGTTTTTTGACAGCACAGAAGCAGTTTTGGAGCTAATTAGCTGGGGTGTTTGGAAGGTTGACGTTATTTGAGTGAGAGTTAAAGGCTTAAAGCTATTTTGAAAGCTTTAGGGTTATTTAAGGTGGACTTTTTGACCGGAATGCAGCCTCTGAGTCAGATAATTTAATGGGACCTTTTGAGATGTGGTGGTTTTTTGAAGCAGGAATGGTTGGAGGGTGAGGGCTCGGGCGCTGTGATTTTAAAGCGAGTCACGGGGGGTTAAGAGCAGTTCTGAGAACTATTAGGAGGTGAAGGGACGGTTCTGTCTGTCGTAAAAACAAATAAAAGATCCCAGGGGGGAGCGGAGGCTGGAGCCGGTGACCTCTGACCACCACGGAGCGTGCTTTGACCTCAAACACACGCCTGCACACACACTCCCAGCACCTCCTCCAGCTGTGGTTAGTGAAACAGAAGCAAAATAGATGGAGGTACACAAATGTTATCATTTGTAAAGTGACAAAAAGGGGACTGATACTGAATGAAGGGTCTGACATTTTCTCCTCACATCTCTTTTCGAGGGGTGCACTTCACCAAGCTTCAGCTTTTGTCCATTTAAAATGGCTATACTTCACTTAGAGAACTTCACAGCTCTGATACAAACTATATATCACATATATAATATATTAAAATATTTCCTAAGAATTACCTTCACCTTCCTGCCAGGAGACTTTCTATGAAAATGGATGTTAATCAGACAATACTAAGAAAACTAAGAAAGAGGCCCAGTGTTGCATCCAGTGCACATCTACACAACGTTTCCTGAAGCAGGACTGTTTGACACGTGTGTGTGTTTTGTGGAGTAGTTCATATTCAGGCGGAGGAGTGACATGAGCCACATTATCTTTCACACTCTCTGTTCCCTCAGCACTGTTCGGAAATTCAATGTCAAGTCCACCGAGTTCATTCGCTGCTTTGAGTGCCAGTGTGTCCGGGCCTTAAAGGGGATGTGTGTCTCCAGGTGCTGGTGAGAACTACTACTTGTGTTTGAAAGCATATAAAACCTTTAGTGTCCCCAGAGAGAGCTGCATGAAGTCTGATAAATGTTGTGAGGTGTGTGAGGTCACTCGAGTCGTCGTCAGTTTGGAAATTTGTTTGTTTGAAAATGAAAAAAAAAAATGCGTCCAGACCTCTGTAGCTCCTCACTGCTGGAGTTGATGGGGAAGATGACAGCTACAAACGGCAGGACGTGACGGAAGAGGAAACCAAAGAAACAGCCTGTAAAAGTCTTTGTGTTGGCCGATTGAAACGGTGGATGGCTGCGCGTCAGAATTCCAGGTTTACTGGTACAAGTCAACATTTCCAGCTGGAACTGGACCTCATGGACAAAACAACTCTGTGGACATTGCTTCCATCTGTTCTGTGATCGTGTTTACACCGAGCCCATGCTTCAGAGACAACATGGCCTGTGGCAAAATCTCAGCTACATTTACAAGAAGTTAGAGTTAGCAGATTTATATATAATCATTTTATATAATCAAGTGTTCATCAGTTATCAAAACTGTCAAACCACGTTCCTGATGATACATTACAAACACGCGCAGACATATGTGGGATCAGCAGGTCAGGAAGAGACAGGGAAGTGGGGAAGATATAAAAGTAAACACACGCACACATTTAGGACGAGCCGCTGGATGTTTCTGAGGAACGTCCGCACTGTGAACGGACCTGGTTCTGTTCTTGACATTTCCATCACTGGTCTGCCAGCATCTTGTTCAGTTTGGATGGATGCCACGGCCCCATATGCTGCTGGACTCTGACAGAGACAGAAGTATCAAATTATGCAACACCCTCCCTTTCACAGAGAAAAAGCCCCGACATCAGCAGTGCTGTTGTTTTGAGCCTCCTCCAGAGAAACATCTCAAACCCATCCTGCCGCACGATCCCCTCCTCCAGTGTCTGTGAGCATGCTCAGTATCTTTACATTAGTAATATATATATACACACACACACACACACACATATATATATATATATATATATATATATATATATATATATATATATTTTTTTTTTTTTTTTCAGAAGGCTCA
>JBAJHX010000042.1:15137784-15157701 GCA_037176925.1 Amniataba percoides | reverse complement strand
TTTTGAAGTTTTTCCTGACCCGGTTCGAGG
The DNA here is from genome assembly GCA_037176925.1 of Amniataba percoides. Lineage (NCBI taxonomy): Eukaryota > Metazoa > Chordata > Actinopteri > Centrarchiformes > Terapontidae > Amniataba > Amniataba percoides. Next base: position 15,157,671 of record JBAJHX010000042.1, on the reverse strand, counting down.
GTCTAAGGACAGAGGGTGTCACAGCTGTACAGATTGTAAAGCCCTCCAAGGCAAACAATGTTTGTGATTTAGGGCTTTAAATAAATAAAATTTGAATTTGAATTTGGATGAAATTTCATAATGTGAATGGTCAAGATAAAAGCTCTCTCAGACTAGTACAAATGGGAACGTGCTACATCCCTGACATGCACAAGTAAGTATGGCTTTACAGAGATATACAGACATATACTGAGATATACAGTATGTCCATATAGCCATGGCTGCAGTCATATACTCGAGCACCTGAGACACACACACATACAGTCTACTGACTCTGGTGAAGATGATGATGATGATAATGATGATGGTACTTCCAGACGTGGACATTAGAGCTGGCTCGCTCCTCAACTGTGACGCACTGTGACTTGAGATTTATAATAGCTTGACGTCAGGATCCCTCATACGCTTCCAGTTAAGAAAGGTGAGCCTGCAGGGTGTGTGTGTGTGTGTGTGTGTTTGTGTGTGTGTCACTGCGATCCCAGTGATTTGAAGCCCAGTTGAGACTGATTTCCCTGCATCTCTCTGGGCTTTGTTTTGTTTCCAAGCATTTCTGAGACTTACAAAAGTATTTAACTGTAGCCTGTGGGTTGCATGGCACTAACTTAATGCGAAACATCTGGACATTGTATTGCTGCTCTCGTGCATGTGCATGCTCAAAAATTATACATATGTGTGGACAGATGCAAATGCACTTTCTGCAAGCAAAACCAGCTGCACGAAAATCTAAAATTCAGTGTCAATTTCAATATGTTCCTCTCAGGGAGGAGGATCAGACAGCGGAACCCACATATTTAACCCACATGGGCGCAGAGTACATGACGATATCACACCCAAATGGAGGAGTGTAGGGTGTGTTTCCTTATTTTGCCAGTTGGTGTTACAAGCTTGCGTTTGCTCGTCCTACACCACATGGTAAACAGGCGTGTTTACCATATGGTACAGGGTGTGTTTTTAAAGTGTGTTTGCTACTGGATGTGTTTGACGGCGGTGTTGATCCTCTCCATCAGGTCCAGCCTGATGGAGAAACTTAAGCTGAAGCCTAGACACATAATGACTTCATCAGCAGACAGAGGGGAGACATTTGTAATATTTGTAATACAATAATCCAGAGTGCAGTTTATATTCTAGGTTTATTCTGTGTTGCTCCTGTACTTTGCTACATAAAGATACAGAGCAGTTTATGTTCTCATTTCAAAGAAATCTTGTTTTGTTAATCATCTATCTAGCTCAACTGGGGTGTTGATGATATTTTCTACTTTTTCTACTATACCGGACATTTAGTTCCACATTCAACTAATAGTGTGTCTTGAAACTACAGTTTTATGTATGTATCTGCTTTGATTATGATTTCTATGTACTCTTATCATGTTTATAGTTTGTGCTGCACAAAGTAATGATGAGTTGATGAAGTTGATTACCTTGGGCATCACATTGTGTATCCCACACAGTTGGAAACAGAGTTGTTGGAGATCGTTCCCCATTCCAGTCCGTTTAAAAAGAAGCATCATTTGAGGCCGCCGAAGCACCCTGTGAGGTCAGCAGTTAAAGAAAGGACCAGACGGTGGTCAGGCTGGGTGAAATGACAAAATCTGTGTAGTCTCATGAATGTACACAATCAAATCCAGAACAGCCGTCCCTCATGAGTCTCCCCACCCTGTTCTGCCTCACAGAGAAGTGTGTGTGTGAACACGTCTGTGTGTTCAGAGGTGTGCAGGTTGGCTGCTGTTTTGACAGACATGCCTTAAATACCAGCCTTTTTCTGGGAAGAGGGAAACACACAGCAGCAGTCACGGCTTTTCAGCCTCGTTCTTTGTGGCACAGACACACACACTGATGGCCTTGATCCAGGAAGCTTGGTCCACTTCGCTGACCTGTTAGCCCACTGACACTGCTGAGGCTGTGGTGGTAGTGCTGACTGTAGTGTACACACACAGTTACACCGTGTTTGTGTGAGGAGCGGCTGGATGCCTTTGATAGCTCAGTCTTTGACTGATCATACAGCTTTACCTCCTTTGGCTTCCTGTCTCTGTACCTGAATATTCAGAATATGCACAAAGTTTAGATTCAGACTTTCCCTAAATTCACCTCATTGAGTTTCCATTTGTTGGCTTCATATAGATCACACTCCTTCTAAATGTGTGTACTCACCTTATAGCTGCACTAACCAATATTCACCTATCAGCTTTTAATTGGACTGTTTTGGTCCAGTCTCAGTATCTAGGCAGCTGTTTTCAGTGTAAAAGCTCTTTTATGCCCATTTCCATCAATCTCCCAGAAACCCAAACCCGCATTCTTAACCTGTTTCAGTGTTGATGACTATAATTCTTTACCAGGTTAGCACCAGCTACCATCTTTGTTTTGAATATGAAACAGAGGTGCACCTTGGAAAGCACCTTAAAAGTCATTTTTTTATTTTTGACATGTTTTTTTCCTCTTCAGAGCTTTGGAAGAGACTTTTAGTATTCTGCACATACCCTCAAACCAGTGGTAAAGGTTGTTAAAAGACATTCTGGGTTATTTAAAGATGGTGGGTGGAGTTTGATTTTCACTTGAATGCAATGGTAATGCTAATATCTGAGAGAGACAACCTGGGAGCTGGACCAAAACATTTCTCTAAATGAACGTGAATGAATGTCTAGGAGGTAGAAATGAGCAGTTGTAACATATGAGGCGTACACTACAATATATATCGATATATATGCACTTGCACTTGTTGGGAAACAACTCTAGTTTTGCTGTTCCTCCTCTGTATCTGTATCTGTTTCTCTTTCTTTCTTTTTACTCCACATTAAAGTACAAAGGACAGGAGTGAGGGCAGAATAAACCAGGCTTGCTTTTCTTCAGTAAGAAGATGTGATGTGTTGATCCGTTACAACTCCAAAGCCACATCATCCGCAGTCTTTTCTGTCTTGACATGAGTTCAGCCCCTCGAGTATTTGAAGGCCGTATTAGGCATGTTTGATAATTATGAGGATGTCTCTATGAAGTCAGGACACAGCAGGGGCCCGTCCAAGCCTCAGTAATGACACGTGGACTGAAAGCTCCTCCTGATCTCTTCATGTTGTTATCCAGTGAGACAGCTCTGTCTCCTGTAAGCGACCACAGTTTACTGGTCCCTGTTGTGGAAGGAGTCATGTCTAAACTGTTGGCCGTATCACCCACTCTCCTGACATGTGAGTGGGGGTGGAACCGACATGCACTCACTCATTCAGTCCCAGTAGGAGTGTTTGTCAGAGTTTGGTGTGACCCTGCTTCTCTGGTTACCCATCAGCCCCTGACAGCACCACACCCCACCAGAGGCTCTCCACGCAGCGGGGACAAGGCGAGCCTTGTCTCAAAACCAAACTGTGTGTCTTAATTCAATAAGGCTAACTGGATTGGGGGATGGGTTGGAAACAGTCTCCTACCATGTGACTATGGCTTTTTCAGTGGAATGACTTGGATGGGGAAGGTTTGGGTCAGGACTTGTCCTGCACAGGAGGGACAGCATGGACTGTATGTACAGATGGACAACGCATCTCCACTTCCTCTCACTGTACAAACGTTAAGTCAAAATATCCCAGACACAGGCCTCCATCTTGCACCAGTGATGTGATTTGGAGGCAGAGTCTGTGCAGCAGTGGTCGAGGAAGGAGCTGCAGTGTCGAGGTGAGACGTTTGGGGAGCTGTTGTGTTGTCCATCTTTACATGCAGCCTGTGGGATGATGTGCTGTCATTGTTTATCTGTGGTCTGCTGCAAGTCGAATTTCCCACAGTAGGACAATAAAGATCTGAGCTGAGCAGAAGATTTAGAGGGATTTAAACATGTTGAAAACTGCCTGAATGCTGATCTCATCAGAGCTTTGAGGTCACTTCCCATAGTTCCTAGCAGGACGTGATAGTTATTTTGTCCTCCATAACAAATTCATGTACACAACATTTTTCTGACCATTTACGAATGTAAGATATATTTTTATAGGCACTGCATTGTATTTTTTCCCACAGTAAGAAGCAGCCATCGGTTTCCTTTCATTTCTGCATGGTATGAAAATCCCTTTGAGGCACTTGAACTTGTTTAATTTCTGTAAACATCGTGTCTTCATCTGTTTTTCCAGTGTTGCATTGCACTGCAAAATGATGTTTTAAACAATAGCATGCTTATAAGTGTTTGGTTTGGTTTCCTGTTTCAACATGACAGTCAGGACTCTAGCCAGAATTTTAGAGACACTAATATCACAAGTCCAATTTTCTAAGCCAAACTCCACCCAGCTAAGAGTTTTTCCAAGTAAAAATGTAAAACTCCAAATTTTATTTTTTCATTGGGGTGGTTAACTATATTTTCTGCAAATGGTATCTTCCTACATTTTGGTCTTGTACCAGTAGTTCTGGTGGAGAACACTAAATTTCATTTACTTTTATTTTTACTTTCCATTTCTTTTCTTGTCTCAAAGCAGTCACCTTTAGCCTTTAAATGCAAAGTATATATGTGATAAAACCCTGGTAGCCAGAGGATGACAGTATTCCTGCAGAGGTTGTCATGGACACAAGATAGAATGCATGTTGGGTATCCTGAATTATGAAACTTAATGTGTTAAGATGGATAACTCAGAAACAATAACATGAAGAAGCAATAACATCTCATGGGGAGGGTGTAGTTAATTCAAATTAAAACCATCCTTCATAGCCAGCTTTGGTTGTGTGTGTGTTTGTCTGTGTGTGTGTGTCTGTGGGTCTGCTCAGTGGGGTGTCTGAATAACATGACAGGTTGATGGCTGACCGGGGCAGAGAAGGGTCCAAGTTATTACAGTATCTCAATCTCTATTAGATTTAATCTCAGTCAGGGGGCCAAACACTGATGTCACTGTTGACTTTCAAACAGCAGAGCCAAGCCAACATCTATCCAGTCTGAGGTTTCACTCGGATCACACACACACACACACATTTAAATGCAGAATGAAGTGAATAATATGCTGAAAGTTACGACATACATGCTTTTTCACTGTAATCCATCCGTCCTTTCATCGCACATAATTTCAACACGCACATGCGCGCGCTCAACACACACTCCCTCTCCATCATCATTTCTCACCCTGATAAGAGTCTCATAGCTCAAGCAGAAATCCTCCCACTGGATTTCCCCTCTGCACTTAACCGACTTCGGGGTCATGCGGCCCACATTCTGCCTAACAGTGCAGCACGGTGAACGAAGCTGTGAGGAATGCCACCCTCTTCTAACGTAAAAACAGCCCAAACAACCTGCCTCTTGCATTCTCAGCTCTGCACTGTTTGTCTGGCTTTGTTTTATTCAGATCGGCACAGGAACTTTTAATGGAGATAAAATCTGGAGGGTTTTGGGTTCAGATTAGCCGCTGTTTGTTTTGACAGGCCTGTCTGAGGCAATTGTCTGACCACAATCTTTGTGTGTGTGTGTGTATGTGTGTGTGTGTGTGTGTGTGTGTGGCCTTTGCTGCCTGTTGTGCTGAACTCAAGGCTCTTTGTGGCTTAGGAAATAACATATAAAGCCAATGACCATACTGTGAACTACAGACAAGATGAATTTGAAAGTGCAAAACTAAAAGCTGCAGCAAAGAATATTTGTTTGAAGTACTTGTAGTGATTTGGAGCATTTGGTAGCTAAAGACTCAGATATTTTTCTTAGGTGTTTGTGGAGACCAAAATAGAGCTTAAGTGGGCCGGACATTGTACTTTTCAAATACTCCTTCAGAGGAGGTTGGTGGTAAATTTTGTCCACACAGGAATCAGTGAAGCCAAACCTACAGGAGAAGTGTCTTGTAACAGCAGTGAGCATGTGCTCTGTCATTCAGTGACACTGATAGGCCTGATCCTCACAGCTAGGCCATGGTCATGGACTGTCAGATTAGTTTGTGGTTGTCTGTGTGGACTTCAGCGGTCAACAAAGACAGACCATGTTGGTTAATAGTCAAGAAGACAGCTGTGAATGAATGACCTACTTGTGAGGAGTCTATTAACTGTTTATGACAGTTTCATTAAAATGAAATTTCCAAAAGATTCACCAATCTAAGCAGTAAAATAAGTGATCTGCCCTTGTCTTTAAAAAAAAAAAAAAAGACAAATGACTTATGGGCTGGATGATACTGTTTCTCTTTGTCTTCCAAAAAGCATATAGTTCCAAAAAGAATCCATAAAAGCATTTTTCTGTTCTTCCATCATTCTGGATAAGAGTTACGATTTGGTCAAATGAAGTGGTGTTACCTGGCAGGAGGGATATGAGCAGCAGTCTCCAGTATCAATGATACAGGGGGATGATACAGTCAGAAAGTAAAAAGCTAGAAGAGCATGCGAACAAACGAAATTCAGTCTTGAACACACACACACACACGCCCACACACACACACACACACACAGTCCCTGCTGGAACACTGTGGTGATTATCCTTTAGGGAAATGGACTGAAAGGTGAGCCGGGACATTATTCTTTCTCTCCACTGTTCCCTCCCTCTGTCTCGTGTTCCTCCCTGAAAAAGTGCAGTCCTGAAGAAAAAATGAAAAACACAGCATTGGGTAGCTTCGGTCTGACTCCCCCCTCTTCCTCTTCCTCCTCCTCCTCCCCTGGTGGCAGATGGGATATTGAACTCAGACTGGCTCTCGTCCCCAGGGGTGGGGGGGGGAGATCAGCAGCTTATGGTAATGGGGTGTAATTAGGAAAGCTAGCCTCTTGCTCCCTTTTATTCTTTCTTTCCTTCCCTCCTGTATGTGGCAAAGTTTAACTAAAGCCTGTTGAGACCAGTCTAAAGGAGACCAAACCCAGTACAGTGGTTTACAAAAGCAGAATCATTTACAGGCATTTCTACAGAGTAACATCCAAGGAGTCCAAGAGTCAACTAAATTTGATGTGTAAATCCAAAAATTGAATAATAGAAGTAACAAGGTCACCAGATCAGGAGTGCTACAATATCCCCCCAGACATCAAGTAAAGGGGAGGGTCTTCTGCATTTAAAAAGTCAAGTTAATACAATCATATACCCTGACTTGGTGTGGCTGCTCTGAAATAAAAGGTGCTGCAGCCAGTTAATCTCTGCACATAGGAAGTCACTGCTCTTTGAAAGGCATATTCTCATGGGGAAACTGCTGCCTTCAGGCGCACTCAGAGAAGTCTCACTGTGAGACTCATACAGCCTGTATGGTCTCATTTGGTACTGAAAGCGATAAAGTAGAAATGCAAACCTCAAATACATGCTCGGTTTTTCCACTGTTAATAATATTGTTTTAGTACTATTATATTAGTTTATGAGTGTTGTCAGTGTTATTGAATATATATCACGTTATCTTCCTTATAAAGCTGTGTGATAAATCCATATTCCGTGTATGGAGTTGCCTTATTTCCGATGGCTTATAAACGCATCACAGCTATCCATGCAGGCAGTGTGTGGGTGTGTGAGAGAGAGAGGGAGAGAGATTTGGACAGAAGAAGAGGGGAGGAGGAGAGCAGGGAGAGGAAGGAGGAGGAGTAGAGCGACCCGGAGAAAAAGTTTGAAACCTGTGGAGAGCCGTTCGGAGCGGCCGGCCCGGTTCAGAGGAGGCGCAGTGAGGCCGTGAAGCGTGTCGGCGGGAACTGGAGCCGCCGGGCACCGAGCGACGTCAGGACGGACTGTATGAGCTGGACCTCACCATGAGGAGCGACCCGGTTCTGTTCACTTCCAGCAGGGGTGAGTGGCTCCACCTGGGGTTGTGTGCATTTTTTTTCTTTTTTCCGACGACGAAAAACTCGGGAGCCGAAAGCGGACTAAACCCCTGTGCTGGTCTTAACGGTTTAGTTAGTCCTGAAGTTATTTCTAAAGCTCCTACAAGCTGCAGGTATTACCCCTAACTGCGTTTTATTCCATGTTACATACAGTATAGTCTTACAGTACCGGACTTCATAGAGAAACTGCTGCATTTTACTGTCTCTGCCTCCTTATGTGGCACGCGCGCTCACCCATTAGATGCACGCGACTGGCACATGATGGTTTGCCAGCATCATGCTCAGGCGATTTTTCACACAAGTAAGGATCCAGTGGAGAATCTGAGTTGTTTGGAGGGAAAGGGCTGAGGAAATGCAAGTTTAAAAAAGAAAAGAAAAGAAGTGTATTTTGCCCCACAGAGGGGCAGGGAGGGGTCAGAGGTAAGGGGTCAGTGAGGAGAGAGGGCTGCAGACTGGCCTGGCTCCTCACCGTGTCATTAAGGGCTGTGCTGGGCTGTCAAGTGCAGAATAAACCTTACGCCAAACTCCATTCAGTTTTCTGGCACTTTAACGTGACCTCGCTGTGTTGGGATACATGCTTGAGAAATGTGAGAGCACTCGCCTCTGGGACTGTTGTCTGCAGGAGGTCAGACAGTAAGAGTCTGTGTGTTGCTGCTGCATTGATTGAAATAGGAACTTTTAGTTTTGTGCTCATGGCTGCTGCCTGCTGCAGTGGGTGTAATGATCAGAGGATTAACAGGAGAGCAACATGAACGTGCAGGCCTCACTGAAGAGCAGATGCATTGTTAGGTAGCACTCAACAAAACAACAAAAAACAGCAGCCTCTTTTGACTGAGCGGATAGTCAGTATGATAGAGTGACATTCACCTTCACCCCCACTGAGCCCCACAGTGTGGAAACTTAATCCTCTCCTCCTGCTGTTTGAGTTGTCACAACCTCATACTGGGATGTACTCCCTCGTTGTGTGGCAACTCGCAGCATTGAGCTTTTTTAGCTATTGTTTTATCATTTCAGCTTTCTGAACACAGCCCACAGTTGCGTAACTTCATTCCTTGTTTTCTGGTGTTGTGACCTTAAAAACAAGTCTGGTTTTCATTACCTCATTGTTGCTAGACAACAGATCCAGATACATCAACAGTGCATATTATCTCGAATACTTGGCTGAAACAATTAAAGGATCAGTGTCGGTCTTCACATCACTGTCAATAATGATAAGGAACTTTAGCCTCTGCTGGAGCTATTCACTTTGAGTGTGGGGGGGTTAACATGGGGGTTCTGAATGTGTCCCCATATGGCCTAGACCACCTCACTGGTTTTGGATTGGACTTTTAGGCCCATTTAACTGCTAATGGGATGGAATCAGTTGGTAAGGCTGTTTATTACCGGTGGACAGGGTCTTTTATTTTCCTTCACTGGTTCATCCACCTCAAACAGCTCTGTTAAACATAATTCAAAGAATTTGCTCGTCTGAGTTTATTTTCTCTCACATTTCCCGAGCTCAACTGAAGCAACTGGTGCCCACTCAGACATTGCACAGTCCAGGTCAGCGTTGAGATACCTCGCGGCTGCAGCCAGAGGTTTCCAAACACGGTCCCGGAATGACAACACAAACGCTCCCTATCTCTAATTTCTCCTGCTCGTAGCTGCAAGCGAAGTCCCACAATAACAGGGGGCTGTGCTGGCAGCTGCAGGGTGTCATGTAGCCCCATTTGGTGAGGTTCTGACAGACATCCATTGTGTAGGGGGGCTGTAATCACATCTCAGCGGCACACGAGAATGTAGCGGATCGCTGATTTTGGACGAGGGTTTAACCGAGTTCAAGACGACCAACATGCAGGTATGTAATAGGAAGTAAACCCAGCTAGCTTTCCAGTCTCCCAACTTTTGAAATCAGGAAGAAATGGTTCATTGTGAAAGCTTTTAGTTAATGCTTTTTATTCTTTTGTTGGTTTATGTAATGATGGAAGCTTGAGTGTTTTTAATTTTACCTTTAACCATTTCCATGCCCACAAATATTCCCTCTGTGCCCATAAATATATTCTTTACAGGCTAGGAAAAGTTGAAACAGAAGCATTTATGAGACACACTGAGACCCAAGGCACTTCTGAACCTGTCAGTGTCAGCACCTTGTCCTTATCATATGCGATCAGAGCTGCAGTCAGACAAAAAGGTCCAGGGGACAATTAAGTACTGGTTTTGTGGGACCACAGCACAAGATGGTTTGCAGTAGGTCAACAGTGTCAAAGTTTCCCACACAAACAGGTCAAATTTGCTCTGCTTTAACCTCTGAAGTGAACTGGTTTCTTTTATAAAAGCCACTGTGTTTGAACCCTGAGAGAGACAGTTTTGCACTTTTTTGTGGACCCTAACTTGCTTTTCTCTTCTTTTCGACTGGTGCTGGTTGTGCAAACGCAGCAAGCCACTTGGGCGAGTCAAGGGTCGCTTTCAACAGGCCCTTTCTCAGGAGCTCTCCCACTTATGGGGTGCCATGTTTTGGGGGCAAAAATGCACAAGTGTTTAAGTGTTTATTACCATTTATTATTGCAGCTTTCCTCGCGGAAACCCTGAGTCGATGAGCTATTAATTGGAGAGTGTGTGATGTGGGCAGAATGGGTACATGGTGTCACCGTTCTGGCCCATTTGGTTCTGCTTTAGAGTGGGGGTCCCTTTCCCCTCTGCATCCCGCTCTGAAAGCCCATTCTCCCCAATGCTGATTGAAGTTTAAAGGCTTTCACGTGTCAGACGGGCGAGCCCCTCCTTTTCAGTCGGAGAAATGAGTTTCTAATCTCTCCCTCCTTCCCTCCAAAGCCGGCCTGTCAGTAAGCTGGCATGCGGGAACAGAGACTTTCATTTTGGGACGACTAATCATAGCCTTCTCGGCCTTCCCCCCTCTGTCAATATCCATCTGGAAAAACACAGGGAGAAGGATTGGGGATCTCGTGGGCCAAGCCCGAGCACAATTCAGAAGACACTGGTGCACGCCAAATAGCACAGTTTAAACACAACTGGCAACCGGCCTTCAGATTTAACATCATCAACCAGGCGTTTACCTTTGGACTCCTGCCTCAAAATGTAAAACTAACAGTTGAAATAGTCCTATTTAGTCTTAGCTTGGATGGCCACCTTGGTATTTTGGGTCCATTAAGAGAGGATCACTTCTGATGAGCCTCACCAGGCGTCTTTAAAAGGCTTATTGTTGTAATAGGATGAGCCCGTTAGCTTGTAAGGCAGTCTGTCTGTCTTGGACAAAGCTTTTTAGGATTACAAGACCAAAGCTGCATTGGTGGCTCACCATGATGGGGTGGGCTGTGGTGTGGCTAATGTGCTGTGCAGTGTGTGGGGGGTTAAACAGATTAAAGGAGGTCCTCCCGTATACAACAGCAAAGGGAGGGCCGAGGAATGGGTTTGGACAACTGGACGCACATGTGAGCTCACTGTATGTTTGCAACTGTAATTTCCATGTGTTGACGTGGATTTGCGTGCTATGTGGTGTACAAACTTGTGTTGGGATCTGTCATTTAGCCGTCCAAGCTTACACTCACACAGATGCCCGTACGGGTGTGTCTGGTGCTGGGGGTGCATGGCGGTCTGGTTCTGTGGGCAGGAGGCAACTGGGGTTTACAGATGAGACAGAGCTGTCAGTCAAAGTCAGGGCTGTTTGGGCATCTAAAGATAAGGTGCTACTGGCTACTGGCACTCAACAGATTCATAGCAGGGATGTGCTGATCTGACTTTTTATCTCCTGATTCCTCTTGACACTTCAAGTCAGGGTTCCTGCAGAAACCAGTATCAGTGCTCCCCAAATGAAAAATCTGCCTGCCACACTGGAGGGAGTTTTGTAATGGCATTAAGTTAGACAATGTATTCAGTCTGACTGGGTCCCGACTTGTACATATATCTATACAGTAGATGAGATCAAGGCATCCACAGTTTGGGATATATCGATCTGTACCGTGTTGTTACCTCATCAGTGGATAAATGAATGCTCTCATATGGCTTCATAGGTCTGCAGCCTCCATAACCTCAGTAATGAAAAAGCTCTGCACAATGTGACACTCATTTCTCACACCCATCCAGCTACCATTCCCAGTCCAATCAGGGAAACCACATGTCCTCCATTCCCACCGAAAGACAGAGTCCCATCTTCCTTTCCTTGGCCTGTGGCTTTTAGCTGAGCACCCTCTAATTATCTTTTTAAAAGAGATACAAAGGGAGCATCATCGCTCTCCACAAACACTATCTGTGTTTAGCGTGCTGTCTCCCACCCTGTTTCCTCCTCTTCTCTCATATCTTCTGTAAACCTCTGTCAGCGCTGCCCTATCCCTCCATCTCTAACCCTTTCTTCTCTCCCCCCCGTCTTCAGATCAGGGTTTGCAGATGTGCCTTTGCGGTCAGGGAAACATCTGCTCATACGGTAAACCACCTGTACAGTTCGATAGCAATCAGCCTCTCTCTGTGATGTTCGCTTGGCATGTCCAATGGAACGAAGAAAACACACAAACCTCATAATTACAGACCTGAGGAACGGGGGAGAGAGCGAGGCAGCTTGTCTTTCATCATGAACTAATGCAGCGTCGACTGTCCTCTGATCTGTTCATAACTCTCCCTCTCTGCTGGTGCTTGTCCAAGTCCAGGCTTTACAAACGCTGTATGAAACATTTATGACTGCTAATATCACATGACTTTCACAGCTTTTCACCAGCAGCACAGAACAAATGGACCAGGACAGAGGGCTGTTTGACACTATAGACGCACACAGACAGTGACACATGACAGAGCATCAGATGCTTCTAAGACATTATGATGGTCTTATAACAAACACTTTAAATAAGTTCTAAAAGTTCTAAAATGCTTTTCAAATGATTTTACATTTTTCTGCAATATTTGCAGTTGCTCAGTCTTAAAAAAGCAGAATGGATGCATCAATTTGATTTCTTGATAAAAGTTGATAAACTATTTAATTGTTAAAATATCACAACTCTAGTTCTAAGAAGCCAGAATGATGTTTTCTAAGGTCTGGTTTTGTCAGATCAGCTTTAGGGTAGGGTAGCTTTAAACGTATTCCATGTACAGTGATATAAAGCATAGAAAAGCAGCAAATCCTGTCATTTGAAAAGCTGAAACTATTGAGTATTTGTCTTCTTTGCTCCTTTTAACAACTGAAACAGTGGTCTAATGAAAACATTTTTTTCTGATGTGTAGGTGCTTAATTGACTAATGTGGCAGCTGTATATGATTTTAGCTTGAATATTGTCGGGCTCCAACAGTAAATAGTGATGAAATAGTGACTTTAGCTGAGACACATTAGCTTTGGTGTGAAGCACAAGCCGACCAGAACAAATACTTCTCTACGTGAGTCATGTTTGTCAGTGTTAGAAAAAACTCACTGATAAACCTAGAGTGTCTGTGCGTGTGTGTGTGTGTGTGTGTGTGTGTGTTTTGGGGGGGGTGGGGGTTGCTTATGTAATCATGTCTGCTGTGTTTTGGTGGCACGCTGGAGGCAGTAACCATGACGATGCCAGACCATAAACCAACCTCAATTAACAAAAAACCGCCATCTTACTGTAACACTCGACCCACAGAGCAATTAAGCCTCCCCAGAACCACAGAAAGTGCTCACCGAAGATGATTGGGCGGTTGGCTCATGAAAGCGTTCGGGCTTCTCATGCATCTGTTGGCTGAGTCAGCGCTCTGTTGTGGCTATTACCTGCAACAGAGAAGGTACTGGTCATCCTGTTTTGCCAGTGTTAGAACACACAGCTGTGTTTTTTAATGCCAGTTTTGAAATTGAAGTGATTTGGTATGCTACAGAGACAACATGTCGCCTGCCGGTCCATCTTCAGATGTGGACTGGAACACATTCTGCAGCTGTAATTGTCTCCTCTAAATATATTCCAAAAATAACCACCTGAGCAGGTCATTTAGTCACCTAACTAATATTTTTTGCACATAAGGAGACTCGAGAAATCTAGATCACCTCCCAGCCAGGTAGACTTAAACTGTTAAATATTTTTGTGCAGGGCTATAAGTAGCATGTCAGAAGGACTTTCTAAGACTCCGTAATGTGTTTTTATTTCTTTTCTGATTATACACCATATGGTTTGAGTTTTCACCACCAGGGTTCCCATCACGTTCTGATGAAAGCTCGTCATTCGTGTGGAGTCAGTCAGATGTGTCAGAGGAGTGAGCTGCGTTCAAGCTCTGTGTTTGCACCTTACATAAGAACAGACAGTCCTCAGCTTGATTCTGGATGAAACTGCACGATTACGAGACCACCGCTCACTTATCCCAGTGAAGTGATGAAGAATCCCTGATGATTGACAAGAGTGGCACGCTTTTCTGCTGATGATGGTTTGTAATTAGCAGGACACATTTTCTCCAGGGAAAAACCAACTTCTTAAGTCAGTGAGAGAAACTGGGTTTATTTTAATGATGTGTGTGTGACTGTGGAGCCACTGATATTTGATGCTTCAATTATGACGCACAGACCTCTAAGCCTTGTGTGTGTGAAAGTGTGTGTGTGTGTGTGTGGAAGCAGATCCTGACCGGAAAGCTTGTCAAACACCCAGACTAAACACAACCCGAAGTGTTAAAGACGCTGTTGGTAACAAGAAGCAGACACCTGAAACACACACACACGCATACACACAGAGTGGGATAGTTTCTGTCAGTGTGCTGTCAATCACAACAGCTGTATTCTGGGAAGAATCCCTCCCTTCAACCTTGCTAAGCATTTTTGCACCAGCAACAACAACGGAGCCTCGGGGTCTCAAATTCTCCCTGAGACCCAAACATGACCCTGTTGCCTACATGTTACATAAAACACACACTCCTCACCCAGGAAAACCCCCTTTGTTCTGAGGTCCGGGACGTGTGAATACTTCACAGTGAAAACATCCTCGACATGTCTAGGTGTTTTTAGTGTGTGGCTGTGTGTGTCTGTGGGTGGATGTGTGTGTCTCTGCGTGTGTGTGACTGTAGGGATTAATGTTTTTTTCTTTTGGAAAGCACTCCTATTGTTTGTCATGCAAGCCTAGTGTTGACACAGCAAATGCGCATCGAGGCAAATTATACATGGCGTGTAAACATAATTGAAAGTGCATGTGTGTGTGTAACATGTGTTTGCAAATATTAGAGAACTGACCAAAATGTGTTTTGCCTTGGAAAAATTCCAAAGTGTGCAACAAACACAGAAAATGAAAATTTTTCTGTTCTGTGGAACTGGACTGAGGGAATAAAGAGAGTGTAGTGGATGGGGAGCTGGATGACAGACAGAGGAAGAGGGAGAGAGAGAGGGAGAGAGAGAGAGAGAGAGAGAGACAGGAGGGAGTTTTGGAGAAAGGGCGTGGGTGGTTTGTTTGCACGGCAAGGTATTTTTTCTGCTCGCCCTTGGGCCTTGTTTGAGGGTGGTCCTTCTCGCTCCGTGCCACTTCATTTTCCCTTGCCGTCTTTGGTGATCTAGAGAGCTTGCTTTAGGTTTTAATGACACACTCACACACACACACACACAGGGTTCGTTTTCTGACCACCCCGGTAGAGTGAGGCATTACACAGGTTGCACAGAGGAGCTGTAAAGAAAGCTTGGCCATTCTTTGTATGATTTTAAAACAGGTCTGGGATCTGTGTGAGTGGCTTTGCAGAGGTGATGTCAGCGCTCCTCTGCTTAGTTTAGTTTGGTTTGGTTTGGTTAAAGTCATGGTTGATTCTTCCATCTCACTGTGAAGTGAAGTCTAAAGATGCTTCCAAAGCCTTGCTGACGTGATGCTGTGAGCTCTCTTGTTGTGGCAGCTGTAAGAGGCAGTACAGTCTGATGAATGCAGATTACTAAGCGACTCTTTAAAGGATCATGTTATCATTTCATTATTATTTTGCAGTTTTGGCCATCAGATCATACAGAGGTCCTGGAGCGAATGCCTCTGTTGCACCAAGGTTATTTTCTTTCCAGCACAACTCATGAATTAAGCTACAGCACAGCCACGAGGAAAAATACAACCCTGTTACTCTCACCTGTAACATGTTGTAGATAGATCTTTTTTTTCCTCCATTTGTTTCCATATCTGCTTCTCTTCTCTGTCCTGGCTGGTTTACCTCTCACTCCCTCTGTCTTTCTTTTACCTCTCCCTTGCCTGGATCAGCACTCCCTCCGTACCTCCCCCCTGTCCTGTAGGATAATCGGATTATGTGAGGAATGTGTGAAAGCGGCGGCGCATCCAGCCTCGGAGCCGCTGTCCAATACCCAAACCTCTCCCTCCGCTTCGAAAAAAAAGGAATCCTGGTTGAGCTGGAAACCTACACAACTGTCAGGCTCGTAACGCTTGAGATCCTGTGATGAAAAGTTTTGGGCCGGCTCTTCCTCTCGGAGCGCCAGCGGCCTCACCTGTTGCTGGTTAGTTTCAGATACCTGCGTGATAGGCAGAGGGAGTTATGATCGGCTCCTGCACTCCGATGTTTTGAAGGAGATATGGGAGATTTGTTGCGTCATCACAGATACCTGGCATAAAGTTACAGGAACATCTAGTCCCTGCTGGAGGGGACTTCTTGGTATTGTAATCCCTGACCCGAGTCCAACACGTGGAGTTGGCGGAGGCCTGGTTAGTTTAACACTGCAGGGACGTTTAACACTTGGGTCAGATCAGTGCACCTCCTGTGCTTCTGGGCCAAATGGTGACTGAGCACATGAGAACATAAATATATCAGGGCTTCATCAGCTGTGGGAATGTGCTATGCTGGTCCGTGAGGTCACATAGAAACAGTGTGCTATGGGATCTATGGGATTAGGATTAGGTGATGCACTCCCACGATGGACGTTTGTGTGGTTCTGCAGTCCAACAGCAGTAGAAGGCCGAACCGATGGACAGATTTTCTACCAGCCTCATCAAAGTGTGTGCACTGAACCTCCAAATGTAGCTGGGAAACAACACAGAGCATTTTCCTGAGTTCACAAGGTTGAATAAATCATGAATGAATCAGCAGCTGCTTTCCAGAATGATGTCGTCGCCCTTCACACAATCAGATGTTGACGGTACGCTTGAGCTGCACCTGAACAGACCAGCATCCTCAGCCTGAGAGCGGTGCTCGTTATCGGAGAGCCTTTGCATTGCCGTGCAGCCCCTGAGTCACGCTTATGATCTCGATGCGATGTCTTTCATATCACAACACGCTCTCTGATATGAGTGTGTGATGCACGTGTGCGGACACACACATTCCTCACCTCCGGTCTATATTTGGTTCCCTTCCATTGTTTTTGCTCTGTGTGGGGAGGCCGCGGCGTATTTTCCAGCAGCAGCTATAACTCTGCAGCAGTGTGTCCGCCAGGTGGGTTGCCAGGTCCGTCCTTGCCGAGCAGCTATCAGCCTGCTGCCACGGTGATTGATTGACTAAGTAGAAGCTCTGTTTTCCATCTGTACGTGGCTGCCCAGTACCTGTTATATAACTGTGTTTTGCTTTTGTTCAGGGGCTGTTTAATGTTGGATTACAGAGCAAAGAGACTTGTTCACTTTAACTAAAACATACATTAGGACTGATTCATGAGCAATACTGTGATCTATTTCTCAGTGTTTCACTGGCGGGTTGATGAGCTGAGTATTATTTTCTTGTTTCTGTAATACAGACACAGGTTCAAAAGCTAATTCTGGTTTATTACAACCTGGGACTAATTGATATAGTCCTTTGTTTGATATAATATTCTTGTAGTCATCAGTTCGACTGTGCAGGTAGTATGCCTGACAAACCCAGCACTGACATTATATCCCAAACTGTCTGTGTCAAACATTGGTCACAGTTTACAGACTCTAAGCCAGACGTGCTGACTCCAGTCATGAATTCACTGACTACACTAAAACAATGGAAAAACTCAACTTAGTGACTTCATTTGGGCGCTTTGATTGGAATGACCTCCTCAAGGCTGAAGATGAAAAATGTTTCCCTTTCTGAGACATATTAAACAGTGTATCAGGTGTGTTTCTCCATGCAGTGTATCACATCAGAAACATGACTAAGGGTGCTGGAGATGATCACATTACATGTATTCAAGTATGCATTACTTGTGTAACTTTGCTGCTGCTAACTTTGAACATTTCGAGTGTGAGTACACTTTGTGAAGGGTATAAATCAGTCTAAACACATAGTGTAGGACTTGTCTCAGTCCAACACTTGACTTAATTGTGACTGACTAAGCTGTTACTTTGTCCTGACTTCCCATCTGCCTCTTACTGTAGTTATGCGTGCATGCAGTTGTACAATAAGGGATTATTATCAATGTCTGCCTACATCTTGTCTGTCTACACCTTGTTTCCAGTAATGTTATCAGTTGCTGGGTTTGTAAATTGTAACAGATGTAATGAATCGTCTCCACCGTCTGAGATAATAATGGCTTTCCTGACTGTGTATTTTGTGTGTTTACGCTACAGCGATGGAGGAGCTTGTGTGCGAGCTTCGTCTGTTCCTGGACCTGCTGGACAGGGAGTATCTGAGCGCTGGGGTTCGTGAGAGGAAGCTGCACCTCTCCAACATCCTCCACAGAGTCCTCTCAGATAAAGGTGAGATCACGAGCAACGTTGCCACCACCAAAAAGCTTTGCGCCAGTGACAAAACAAACCAAAAACAGGCAAAACACTCTTTGAACCTGTAGTCAAGGAGTCAAGGTGGCGGAAATATGTAATATTCATGCCACTCTTGCCTGCTGTATCTGTGCAGTAAAAAACTCCCTCTTTTCTTTGTGACCTCCCTCCCAGAGCCGTCATTCAAGTCAGAGATCCACAGTGGTTTGCCGGCCCCACCTCAGATGCCGCTCCCTGAGATCCCTCACCCCTGGCTGGTAAGTTTGTAGTGTGTTATAATCTTTTATTTTCACATGGTGTGTGGTGTGTTGCAGGAGGTGACCACACCTGACTGTACCGTACTGTGAGCAACGAACACAGTGATATCTGGCTTCAGTGTGTGTTCTGACTGAACACCAAGCAGCTCGACATCACGCCATTTGTTATGCTGCATCTCAGCTATGCTTCCGTGGGGCTCATTTGCTGTTATGGCAACAACAAATTCTCATCTGAATGATATATAATGCACTTCGTTTGCAAGCCTCATGACTGGGTGTGATTTTCTCACAGCTTAGAAAAACACAAGAGTGCAAAAGTTTGAAGCTTGACACAGTAATTTTGACTCTAAGATCTACTTAGTGGCTTTTTCTGGATCTTTTGAATGTATCTAATGAAGACTGTAAAGCAATTACAGTTGCACACTACAAATTAGAGTCAAGATGATTTTGGCATATCCTGAATTATACGAGTCCATGTCACTTAGACTGCCACTTTGAATTTATATGAAAAGTATCTTTTCATATTTTCATTTGTGAATATAAAGAAGACACAAACGTATGGCCAGAATCAGCATATCTGCCAATACTGAGAACTGTTCTGGTAGCATGGTGCTCTTTTCCACAAATCATGTAATTCCTTCACTGAGTGACACTCATCACTCACTTGTAATTTAACTGTAGCTGTAGCACAGTTCAGCATTTAGCTTCATGAGATGCTCTAGGTCGTCCTCTCACCAGCTCACCTCCATTTTTTTCTCCTCCTTCCTCACTCCATCGGAGCTTTACCTAAACAAGCTCAACTGGAACTGGGATAATGATGAATTAAATCAGAAAATGTCTGATGAATGAAAGGTTCTTAATAAACATTTCATGTCCCAACAGGTCTGACCAAAAATGTGTTTTGGTTCAATACACAGAAGTATGTATTTGCCTTTTGGGTTAAAGGTCAAATGAAAACACACTGCAGATCGTTTTTAGTCACATGAATGTCAGATTTAGTAATACAGTGGGGCATGGAAGTGGTGTGCGACGTGTTTGAGGGTATTTTTACACCCTCTTGTTAAGCAGTAGGAAGGCTTGTCATGCCTTCAGAATGTCTTCCTGTCTCACTCGGCGCCCTGCATCACTCTGACAGTCACTGACGACCGCAACATCTCTACTATGGTAGTTATGTGAGTGTGTGTGTGTATGACTGATAGAGTAGAAGTGATATGAGAAGCATGCATGTGTAAAGAGACCCTGCGTGAGGAATAACAAGAAGAGTGTGTGTGTGTGTGTGTGTGTGTGTGTGTGTGTGTGTGTGTGTGTGTGTGTGTGTGTGTGTGTGTGTG
>JBAJHX010000042.1:15114794-15135064 GCA_037176925.1 Amniataba percoides | reverse complement strand
GCGAGCTGGTGTTTGCCTCAAGACACACTAGCATGTTAACACAGTGACACTAGCATGTTAACACAGTGTATCTGTTTGCCGAGCATGATGGTTTCAAGTGTGACACTCGTTAGCCTCGGCATTAGCAAGATGAAACAAAGAGACAAAGACACGATGTGTGTGAACTATGTTACTGACACACACACACACACACACACACACACACACAGACTAATATCATTAGGGATCAGGAGACACAGCAGGATGTCCACTAATCAAATAGACCAGCGTAGGGCCCTATTTTAGCTTTATCAAGCTCCAACTGGTCTGCTTTGAACACCCTGTGGCCTTCCCCCCGGTGTGTATGTGTGTGTGTGTGTGTGTATTTGTGTATGAAGAGGGTCATAAAGAAGTCACTGCAAAACAAAATTAAAGTCTAATACACAGAAGACATAACAAAGACAAATGACTAAAAATAAAGCCTGGGCTGAATGTACCAAATTAGCAATCACCATTATTATTATTATTGCAAGCACCTGTTAATTTTAACCTTTGACTTTTTAAAGAAAAACACACAGTAGACACATAAACATAGCTAACATAGATTTTGATGTGATTTTTAAAGCTTTTTGCTGTGGAATAAGACATTCCCTCTGACTTTCTTCATGTACTGGCACATTTTTTAAGTGACAATGATGGCGACCCTCCAAACATCAGTGAAAGTACAGGCTCATGGGGTTGTCATACACAAAGGCCATCATAATCATGGCCTATAATGAGTGTGTATGTGTGTGTGTGAAAGACTTTAAATGGCCATAACTGGTGGCTTTGCTCAGACACACATACTGTATGCACACAGCATGAGCAGAGCAGGATCTTTTCAAGTCAGTTTGATCCACTCCACACCCCTCACCTCATAAATCACTTGGATCTAAGGAAGACGATCACTGCACCATTTTACAATATGTAACATGCCACACAAATACACACACGCACACACACACACACCACACAAAGAACAAGATCTGGCTCTAATTAGATCATAATGACCACTAAGTGTGGCAAAATCCCACCAAAGTCTTGTAGAACTAGAGGAATCTTTCTCTTTCTCTTTCTGTCTCTTTTCATATCCAAGATTTATGCTACGCTAATATTGCTCTTTTATCTTTGGCATGAAATACACTTCTGTCATCAACAAGCTTTCTGCCTTAGCCACACGAGCCATTTCCATCCAGCTGTCAAGTAGTCTGAATAAAAATCCTGAAAAATAAAATGTAAATTATGTGTGTTTCCATTAAGATGCACTGAAGCAAACAATTGGACATCCAGATGGAGACTATTGCTGCGTCACTGAAAAACACAATTTTTCAAGAATTGTAGTTGTTGGCAATTTGTTTGAATCTTTTCCTGTAGTGTTCAGACTTTATGCCGTTACCAGATAAAAAACATGGAAATGAACACAGTGAGATGTTAAAATACACCATAGACACTTGTGTATAGTCTTAATTTTGTATTCTTTTTTATTTTGTTTTTCATATAGGTTTTTCTTATATTATTGTATCTGATGTCTTACATATGGCAGCATAACATATATAGCATGAAAATGATAACACACGACCTGTTTTTGCAAACCCTTCATTTTTTAATAGAAGAGAGGACATTTCTGCAAATTCCCAAAAATGACATCATTTGGTTCCTGACTCACCTTTGGCATTTGTTATTTTTTGTGGGAACAGTGAGTACAGCACAATAGATGCCTTTGGAGACAGACAGTCAAAAAGTGAGCGTCTACATTCACAGGGTCATGTCCCTCATTTTGAAGAGAGTTTGGCCATTTGTAGGAGATAAAAATACTTTAGCCACAGCCTTATCCCACTGAACTGTGGTGGGACGAGACTGAAGCAGGAGTTATCCGTTCAACACTTCTGTGCAGACTAAAACTCATGTTTGTGAAAGAGCATGTAACGCTGAGGAAATTAAACTTAATTAGACAGACCAGTTGATTTAAGCCATGAGTTTTTTTACTCTGTAAAATGGAACACAATGAAAACTACTAATACATCTTCTGTGAGCCCAGTGTTCTTCAAATTCCGTATTTTGTCATGCCAACAGTCCAAGTACATTGAAATATTCCATCTACATTGACGTAAACTAGGGAAAAGAAGAGACTTTAAGCTAATCATTTTAATGCTAATGCTTTCTGCAACAGTTGCATTTAAGTCACTATTCGAGTCACATCGCCGGTCTGCTTCCTGTGGGCTGTGCGAGGCTCCACTCTGCTGAGGGAGAATGTGGACCAGTCCTCTTGTTGAGACACAAATGATTTCCATCTGTGTTGATGTTGGATGGCGGTGCCAACCCCCCACCCCTTCCTCCTCTCCTCCTTCGTCTCCCCAAAACACACCCTCCCTCGCTGCACAAGCACAGAAGTGTGTTCATGAGATAGATATACTGTATACACTCTAGCCGGGGTGCGTTATCCATTGCAGTCTGGATACCATTTGGAATTCATTACCTCCCCCTCTCATTTTGAATCAGACAACCCCTCCTCCAATAGTTAAAGATAAATATATGTCTCAGTGCAAGTTTTGTATTTAAATGTAGCCAGTATTGTACGCTCAAAGTCTAAATGCACTCTTATGCATTGCTAGGTGGTTTGGAGTTATCCGTCTTGTTTGAACAGATCCATCTCCTCGGAGCATTTCCTACCCACTGCAAGTCACTGCCATGTTGGTGGCCGTAGACCAGCAGCTTTGTATTTGGAATAAATGTAGGCCTGCTGTATTTTGCCAAACCAAATGTTTTCTAGCCTGAAGGGGAAACACATTGGAGCAAGTAAATGTGTCACTGTGCTGTGTCAAGCTACGGATTGCACGCAAGAGCTGGCTCCCTATCACACGATTTCAGTTGAATCAGCCCCGCGTTTGTACGTCTTCAGAGAGGATTTGCCTTTGGGGGTTGGTTGCGTGGCGTGTTTTGGACTCCATTTGGTGCTGATGAATCTGTTCATATTTTACTTAATTCCTCAGTGGGGTTCCCCTAGTTTGTGGCTTGGTCAACCACAGCAAAGCATTCAGTGACATCAGCACCCTTGTGTCATTGACTTGAGACAGGAAATGAGGTTGTTTAACAGATCATATTGAAAGGCGTTTCACTTTGTCACTGGGGTAACCAAACAAGTGGTAAATTGGAGATTGATTAAGTCTTAACTGCAGTAAGCAGTAGGACTTTACTAAGTGACACATGCCCACACCATGGTTAATCCTGAAGGCCAGAACTGTTTCAGCCTACTTATAACACTTTGGAAAAAGTCCCCGCTGAGAAACTGGGCCACGAATGGAAAACCTATTTCACAACTTTTTTTCCCCACTCAAGTGCTTTTGAAGGTTTTTTACAATGCCAGGATTTTTTTTCCTGACACATGATGTGATCGAAGTGACTTAATAAAGCACTGAGGGAACATTGCAGCTATTTCTGCAGTCTGGTAGAGCATTAATGCAGTTAACTGTTGAACCGAATGAAATCCAGGGCTGGTTGACAAAATGATCTACTGTATGCAGACGTTCTGATGTAACTAGTTACAAACCATTCAACAAAAATTATAACAAAGGAGTGAGCAGTGTGTGCAGAGAAAGCTGGACAGTCTGACTTTTCTTGCCACAGTCTAATGAACAGTAGATAATTAGCTCTTGTCCACTGTATTAATTTGAATGTAATTTCTAAAGGAGAAATGTATTGGCACAGATTACAACTGTAGTTCTGATTATTGAGGTACTCATTTCCAATAATGTGATTGTCGAAAAGGGATCTTTAACAAGGTCGACTGAAATGATTCGTTTACATGTTACATTTGAGACTGACCAAAAGATCAGCATAGCCTATCAACCCATATTGGTGTAACTGGCAGCTCACAAGTAATAAGAAATTTCAGTATGGTGAAGATACATTTGAGGTTATTAGGAAACTGCCATAATTCTGTAGCTTGTGTTTCAGAGAGGACTGACCAGTTAGTATTTGTCGTGTTTCTGCATTACTGCATGAATCCTTCAATGTGACTGTTCACTTAGTTCTAGTACAATAGACTGGTTCTACTCCAGATATGGACCTTCACACAGGGCTCCCTTCCAGTCAAAGCAGGAACCCCCCCACCCTCCCAGAACATTTCCAAAGTGGTAGACCACCAGCTCCTGCTGACCCACATTTACACCTCATTGTGAGGTGAGAGAAATGCAGGAAACCCAATCTCACTCTCCAGTTATTTTTTCAGTACAGCCGGCAAGTTGGCACGTCCGCTTTAGGCAGTAACGGCACTCTTGTGAATGCACCTGTCCCGCAAAATACACACTTAACACGCCAGCCTGAGGCAGGAAGGAGGGAAAGTGATGGAGAGGAAGTGAAGAATAGAGTTTAAAGTGGGAGCTATGAGAAAGGTTTTGTTTCGTCGGAGGTAACACTAGCATGGGTGGTTCATGTATAAACAGAGAGGTGGAACACTTAGATGTGTATCGCAGACATTGGCAGGTCCTGAGCTTGGACGAGGGCTTGAGTCCTGCAGAGAGGGGATTTTGAAGGAGATTTTTTATGTGTGTGCAGTATGTGTGTCTGTCTATTGTAGTCTAGTTTGGTTTTGTTCGTTTTTCCTTGTTTTCTCACATACTAGTGTTTCTATTTTTGAATGCTTTTGAATGTATATCAGTATGCCAGTGCCTGTGGTGTAAAAGGGGGCTCTCATGTAAAGACATGTAAAGCTGATGTCCGGATTGAGTTCCTCTCCCACACAATGAGACTTTTCAGTGGTGCTACTGGACACCTGCCACTTGCAACCAGTATAATGTGTGCTGTAGTTTGTCATCACACTGTTTCAATTTATAACCCAGATTTACACACACATTGTCGTGGCGGGGCGGGTCTAAATGTTGGCGTGTATTAAAAGCCAGCATCATGCAATTGCTTTTTCTAATTAGATGTGTCATTAGAGTATTTTTACACTGAAACACGGTGACGAAAGACTTGCACAAGTACATTAATTCAGAGTGAATGAAGTAAAGACGAGTGGCCAAAATGATAACATACAGTGTATTATACATACTGTTGCCACAGAATATTCCAGTGTGCCAATAAAAGCTGTAAAATGTCACCTTTATTCCACCTTTTACAAGTTATTTGTTTCAAGGTTATCCTGGGACAAAGGCAGGGCATTTTGCTTCTACCCCTCTTCGTGCTTTCATCATCTCATGCAGTCTGGTATCAATTTATAACTCATTGCCATAGCTTGACCTCATGCTTAAGCTTTAAAGTATGCATGGGGGGATGAAGGCGGGTGTGCACGTGGATATCTGTCCACATTTTGCCTCGTCTGTCCTTTTCATGTCTGTGTCTAAAGGTCTGAGGAGGATCATACGTTTGGTTTGTGCTTGAAAGCCATTCAAAGGTTTGGAGGTGCGCTGATACCGCAGCAGCTGATATGAAACATTTGGCCAGTCCTCAGTTCATCTGAGCATTGACAAGAGATAAGACTGAAACACATGTGCTTGAATAAATATGGATGACAGTAGCTTGGAATAAGAGAGAAGCTTGGAGCAGATGCAAAAATCTGGTCAAGAAAAGCAAAGGAGTAACATTCTCTCCTCTTTAAATAACTACCATCCAGGTGACCTTGAGCATGCCACTTAACCTCCAGTTGTACGAGCAGAGAAGCGGCCAGAAGCCAGCAGCAGAGGACTGTGGTTGCACTGTGCTGCTCACAGATGTGAATGTGTAATGTGAGTGTGAAGCAGGGTGGTACTGGAAAAGAGCGTGGGCCTCCGCAAAACCCTCCTCAGGAAAAATAAAGCTTTAGACGAACCTTTTGTAGGTCTTTCACCTATAATCCTTACCTTGGGGAAACTAGAGGTCTGGACAATGATTTATATAGCTTTCATTAACAGTAATGTGTCCTTCAGATTGAAGTACTTATGCTTCTGTCTTAAAAACCCTTTCAAAATGTTCTTTCAACCATACATTCAGTGTTCTACTGCATAAGAATATGAGAGTCTATAAGAGAATAAGGGACTATCAAAACTAAAGGTTTATGGGTTATGGACAACAGTTGGAATTATATCAACTTTCAGCCCGTTTATGATGCCGTATAGCCCAAAAACTACAATACCCCAAGCCTCGTCTGTCCTTACTATGGAGCGGAGGCTCGTCAGAGGCAGAAATTTGATCAGTAGAAAATTAGAAGCACAGCACACTAATGTGAACAAATTCCTACAAAATTGACACAGAATCCAAAAGTAAATAGAGTTAAATGCCTGCTTGTATTTTGGTCTCTGCTTTGGTTTCAGCTCCCCTGTCAGCAGAGCATTCAACATCATTAAAATGATGTTGAGTGTATGTAGCTGACTTCTGTTCTTATGTAGTTATACACGCAGGCTTGTCCTTTTTGCCTTTGTTTATCAAAGAATCAGATATATACATTTTGTCCTGATGACTCAAACAGGACAGTTTCAGGCCTGTTAAGGTCAGGGACATGCTGCAACACCTAAAAGTGTGCTACATTACTGTTTTGGGGTAACTGTACTATGTAATTTACCATATCAGGTCTCTCTATTAATATAGCAAATTAAACATGTTAAAAAACACTTCTTATGTAAAGTCTGCTTAGTAATATCATCACTCAGGGTACAGTGCTGATCAAGGGACCCGTGACTGGTTTCATTGAGTATTGTTCGTCATCAAATAAAATTTTAAGAATCTGGTAGGATTGGCACCAGATGGAAACGTGTGCCTTTACTGTGGGTTATTTGCCAAGAGTCATTGGAAATGTAGCTTCTCCCTTTCCAGAGCCTCTCCTAAGGGAGTGGCTTTCTTGTGTCCAGTCAGTTTATCCATTCCAGCATCCCATTGGCACCGCGGCAGATACTTTATTCACGTCCAGTCCTCCTACGCGGGGCAAAAATTGATACTTGGCATGAATGTTTGGATGTGAGTCTCGGGCCAGGGCCGGAGCAGTAGACAAACCTCCCACTCAAAGTATCCAAACCAAGGTCAGGACTCCTTAACCACTACATAATTATACATTATGACTGTGGAATTCTGACATTTCTGATATGCATCCATGCAAATGACCTGTACATGCTGCTCTTCTCATGGCTGTAGCAGGGCTTCCTCCAGAGATGTATTCTTGTCAGGGAGGAGCAGCATTTAAACCATGACAGGACAGGAAACCCTCTTTGGAAGTCTGGTTGTAATTGCTTTAAGTGGGTTAGGAGTTCATAAAGTAAGAAAATAATATGAGTCGCTAACTATAATATTTCTTTAATTTTTTACACTTGGTTTCTTCTTTCACTTTGAAAAGAAAATTACTCAAGGAAGCAGATGAATAGAGGTACACAAACTCTAGTAATGTCTGTAATGCAGGAATTTTAATGAATAATTAACAGTACCCACTTTGGCATCCATCCATTCATCCAGAAAGTAGTGCAAAGCAGATATTTATAGCCGGGCTACTTATACCTGACATGCAACTTGTTGATGGTATAGAAAAATTCAAATGTCAAGAAATATCAACTGTGTCTTTAATTATTGCACATAATGACTGCATCTGCATCTGATTCATTTTTAAGTATCCTGCAGAGCGATTAGGCTGTCAAGAAAAACAATGGACTACACAATACTTATTTTCTAGAATCCCCTTCTCATCATTACAAATTTTTTTCATTATGTTCAAGATTTTTTATCCGTTCTGTGTATGTTCGGAGAGTACAATTACATAACTTTGATATACTTCAGTTGATTTGAATTTAGTTGAAGTTAAAATGTAAAATATTAAAAGAAAAAATCAGCAAGAGCACATCTGCTCGGTGCTGGAAATAATGGAAATGATGAATTTGCGAATACCCGAAGAAAAAGTAAGCAAGCGGACCTTGAGTTCAAACTTTTTGGGTCAAAATACTTAATTCACCTTGTAAATGTGTTATTAAAGACACTTGTGGTTATTGTGTATTGTCTGCATATTTTGTCCATGGTTCACCACAAGGGTAATTAAAGTTCCATCCAATCTAATCTCATTTAAAACAGATGAATGGGGGCTGGTCTGTGAAGGTAGAGTCTTGACTGCTGATCTGGACTGGATGTGAAGATAGCGAACAGATGTTGTTGAAGATCCGCGGAGCATGCAAAGCTGATCAGACTGCAGAGGAACAGGGACGTTGGCGTTGATGCAGCATGCGTTTATGGTCTGCAGAGGGGCGGTATGCACGGTGACCGCAGTGAACTCCCGTTAGTTTCAGCGCTTTGCGGCGTAATTGATCTGCAGATCGCTTGTGTGATACGGCCAAGCTGTTGTTTTGGGGGCTGAAGGCGAAAGAAAAGTTGGACTGTTTATGTGTGTGACTGTATACAAGTGTGTGTATGCAGTGTACGCAGACACTCTCCTCACCCCAGCGCCTCGGAGCTTTGAGTCACTACATAGCAGAGCGGTGGGATCATATTGTCTGGACTGTAATATAACATATTCTGCTGCTCTCAGGGAAAAATGCTTACCCAAACAATCACCTTCTACATGATTATTAATGGTATTGTTGCTTAAAAGTCTTGGAAAGGAAGTCACTGTGATGTGAGATATGAAGCTGCAGACCTCATCGACAAACAAGTCTTACTCACGTCCACAGCTCACATCCACCTCTCAAACCCAGTATTGTGCCTCGTTTGACCGTCGAGGCTGAGCGCCTTCATTCTCTCCGCTTCTCTGCCTTTCTTTCCTTCTGTCTTCCTCTCTGAGGGATTTTTTCTTTTCTTTTTTTTCCTCTTCAGGGTTGGGGTAGGGAGGAGATCGCTGGCGGAGCTGGAGTCTAGCAGGGCAGCGAATCCCTGCCAAGAAATGAGTTCACCAAAACCGCTGTTTCCCCCAAAGGAGATGCGATAAGGTTTCTGCTTGAAGGCCTGGCCCGCCACTTGACTTGCAAATGAAAAAGGAGGAACAGGCAGGATGCAGAGGAGGATTAATTGAGGGGAGGGGATGTGCTGACTGAGACAAGAGAAAGAAGAAGAAGCTAAATTGTGCCCGGTGAACCAAGAACACCTTAGATGGCAATTTAGTTTGGCTGACTACATTGAGCCTCAAAAGCCTCGCCTGAAAGGAAACGACTGGTTTAAGGCTGGAATCTAAATGACTTGTTAAGATAGATCTTTAGTGCAACAGTGAAATAAGACAGACAAACGAGGAGGAAAGGGAGACAGTGGGGTTTGGCTTGATAAAGAAAATTAATGAGAAGGAGGGAAAAAATGGATCAGGTCAGGTCAGGGAATCTTTTTTAATGGACTGTTGGGCAGATGGTGTCGTAGGCCTGGTATTTATCAGCACGTATCTTTCATCTCCACAATCACTCTGCGTTAGGGCTCGACTCCAGCTTATTACGGAATGGTTAAGAGCTGGCTTGGATATTAAGAAATGGGCCAGTGCTTCATGTTTGAGTTAGCAGGATTAATAACACGAGTGAGGTTTGTGGAGTTGGTGACAGGTCAGATGGAAATGGTGTTTCAGGCTGGTGAAACAGGAGGCCGAAAGTCGCCCATCCGCACACTGTGGACCCACGTGTGGCTGTCCGACTTCTGATTCCGACGAAATTTCAGCATTTTCCATTTTCTCCTTTCCTAAAAGCAAAACTTTACAGCACTGGCTGCAACTTCCTCTCAGACATTTTTCTCATGTGACAGGAAAAGTGACTCACGGTGGCTCTAGTAACTGAAGCGTGAATATTTCACCACACATATGGTCAAGAATCAATCTTCACACTTACATATCCAATTGCATTTCATACTCACTAAATTTAAAATTAACATGAAGAATGTATGATATATGCGCATTAAATGTAGCATCCAGTCAAAGTAGAATTATGGAAGAACTCCCAGAAAAATGACAAATTATGTGAAGAGAATTACAGTGTAATTCTCTCTGATGGATTGGCCATGTCCTTGGCATTCTTTTGATTCTGTGATGTACACTAAGTTCAATGGTTTCCCTTCGTTACTGCGACACCATAACTGTGGCAGAATAACTGTAAGATTGGACTGTCCACTGTCACGGCACGGTGACACATAGTTTCTGCTCTTTGAAGAAGCTAGCCGTTGAGGCTGTACATCAGCCAAACCCTTTTATTAATGTTCCACGTTGCTACAGCAAGGGATGCTGACATCACTGCGGCGCTGACGCCTGATTGGGTCAACTGTAACCAATGGCCCATAGCACATCGAGTTTCATAACAGTTATGGACTTTCTCCCCTTTATAACCAGCGGAAAATCGCCTTTGCCACCAGTAAATAAAATAAAAAGAGAAATTAAAGGGGGTTTCCAGAAGGGGAAAAAAGTCTGCAGCCATCTCAGCTTGGTCATGGTCTTTGAGAAAAGGGCTTTCAGGGAGACTTAGAGACCTCAGAAGGTCTTTACAACATTTCATGCACAAATCCAGGAGTCATGAGGAGCTCACACAATGAAAACAGTTTAATATACAGCCAATAGTGTGAATTCGTGCATATAAAGCATGATTAAAAATCACTCATTAATTCCATATACATGCATTTGTTTTACAGAATGACTGAAAAGCTGTATAGGAGTCCACAGTGAACATTTCTCTACTGAGGTGCTTACAGTGGTTTATGCTGACCTCTGTGACATTCGTTTCTGTCTGTGAGACAATCACATTCAACTTTCATAGCCACACTTCTGTTATTTTGAAGAGCTGAAACGGTGCTGGCCAAGACAGACCACGCCAGGCCGTGTTGTTCATCTCCCGCTCTGACAACTGGATTTGTCGGACAGCGTGATGCCAAAGAGAACACGTCCCACCAAAAGAAGTCTTCCCCCCCTTCCTCTGCATGTCTCTGTTCATGTCAAGAGCTCTGTCATGTCACACCATCAAATACTTTCAGCCCATTAAAGATCTTATCATTTTAACAGTGAAAATGCCTCTCATGTGCACAGCTGTTGCCTCTGTTTTGCAACGGTGCTGCCCTGATGAGATTATAAGTGCTTCCCTTATGCCTCCCATAACTAATTAATGTGATCTTTTTTATTGTTTCCAGTGACACACACAGGACGATTCTTTAACTCTCTTTCAGTTCATGGCAGACTTAGTTTTTTTTTTTTTTTTTGCTTCGTGTTTACCTTTCTCAATTGAAATATTTCTGACCCTTTATTGTTATGTCAGAAGAATTTCATCAAGTTTTAGTGATGACAGTAGTAGCGATGTGGGTTGATGTGCTTCATGGAAACTTCTGTTTTCTGTGCAGCCTCCAAACAGCGGCCCCCCTCCTCTGCCCAGCTCCTCTCTACCAGAAGGATACTATGAGGAAGCGGTTCCTTTGAGTCCTGGAAAGGCTCCTGAATACATCACCTCCAGTGAGTAACTGAAATCATGCACTTACTTGCGGCCATACATACAGGAAGTTTGTAGACCTTCTTCTGAAGAGAACCCATGAATTTATAGTTATTAATAGTGCATGGTCTGCTTTCTGCTCCTCCCTCTCAGACTATGACTCGGATGCCATGAGCAGCTCCTACGAGTCATATGATGAGGAAGAGGAGGATGGGAAGGGCCAGAAGATGCGTCACCAGTGGCCATCAGAAGAGGCGTCTATGGATCTGGTGAAGGACGCTCGCATTTGTGCATTCCTGCTGCGCAAGAAGCGCTTTGGCCAGTGGACCAAACTCCTCTGTGTCATCAAAGATAACAAACTGCTGGTGAGGGACACTGATGATGACTGAGAAAACATTACAGCAGCCTCATGTTTGCTTTATCCAGTTTAACCGTCCCCTTTTCTCTCCCTCCAGTGTTATAAGTCCTCCAAAGACCACACCCCCCAGATGGAGCTGACCCTGTCAGGGTGCAGCATCACTCACATCCCCAAAGATGGGAAGAAGAAGAAGCATGAACTGAAGATCGTCCACCAGGGGGCAGATGCCTTGGTGCTGGCTGTGCAGAGTAAAGAGCAGGCTGAGGAGTGGCTGAAGGTATCACGACAAACCCAAAATCAGAGCAAGACAAAGAGCAGACTGAACTGAAATGTGGTTTCATGTCGCTGAACACAACAAATAGTTGAGTTAAGCTCAACTGTTCACTCAAAGGCCACGAGTTTAAAGTGGCAAAAAAAGTGCAACAAACTAATTCACATTCTTCTCTCCACTCTCCATGGTCAGCGGTTTATAGTGCCTAACATGGGCACATGACAACACAAGCTCACTTGTTCTGGAGCTTTCAGCCATGTCACTTAGTCTTCTTGAGCAGATAAATAACTGCCTATGTAACACAAAGGAGAAGTCCTGAAAGTGCTGAACGTGTTCAGTTCTGTTACAGCTGAACTGTATTCGCTGATGAAGACCATGTGGTGCGGCTGAAGCAAGCAAGCAATTTAATCGTAACTCTGAAAAACATTGCTTTGATATTTGTATCATGTTTTTCTTAAAGCATGGTGCTTGCTGGCTGAACAGGGAGGGGGCCTAAAACCCTAAAAAGACTTGAAGCACAGCCTCATGTGGCTCACTGCACAAAGCAGAGAGCTGTCAAACACAGTACAGGCTGATGTGCACTGGTGGTGCTCAGATTTCAGTTATACATGTGTATATCTCTATCATTAATATGAACATCTGATTAATAAGGCATGGGGTTTGGCTAGAGGAAATAATACATCATTAATGAGGAAAATATGAAGTACTTTTTTGAGTTTATTGAATACATGCAGAAATTAAGCTCCTCTCCTCTCCCCTGTGAGATGCTGTGTGCATGTACACTCGAGGCACAGCAGTGTAAAGACGATTTAAATCTCTGTACATGCTGACAGGATCATGCTGTCAGATTGTTCAGATAAATCGTGAGCTTTTCAGAGCTTCCTAAAAACATTCATGTTAGAAACTAAAAGTTTTATTTTGGTTCCCCTGAGGTTTTACCTGTCATCGATATTTGGAAGAGTTTTTAGTTTAGATCCTGATCTAAGTTGCAAAGTGTTGCAAATCTTATACAATACAACAAGAAAAAAAGAAATCACTTGGAAAGCTTGCGATGCTCAACATGATTTAAAATGCACATGCATCCATCTCTGGATTGTAGAAATAGTTTGTGAACACTTCACTTTAGAGATGTCAGGAGGAGAGATGCACTGTGAGTGTTGAAGAATGGAGGGTGCGGCTCTCAGGAGAAGAACAGTTTTGCTTTTGTTCTCCAGGACAGGCTTTTTCCTGATATTGTATGACCAGTTTGTTATGAACAGGTGGTTCTGCTGGTTTCACTCTGATGTGAAGATGTTTGGTTTTTAGTCCTCTGATCCCCCACCCCGACCCCCCCTTTTTCACTCTCTGATCTTTCCGTCTGGCTGCCTGACAAGTCTGCAAAACAAACCTACCCCGCTGACTTCAAATAGGCTCCGGTCCTTTTCTGCTCTTCAAGCCCCCCTTCCATTTGTTGTTAGTGCGGTGCCAGCACCTCTGGGCTCTTTCTGTTTCAATCAGAGGAGGAAAGACGGGCCTCATCTGGTCTTTGGATTTAAAAGAAACCCCACAGCCCCCTCTTCCTCCTCACCTCTGCTCTCCTTTGCTCTCCTGAGAGTCTCCTGGAATTCCTTGTTTGTCCTTGACTGCGTATTGTGCGCTATTTTAAGTTCCCTCCTTGTCCATTTGTGAAATGGTATTTCTGTAATCGTTTGAGCCTGCGAGCCTCCGCCAACTCAGTTCCCCTCTGCTGCAGTTTGACCAACATGCTCTTGGGCTCTTTTTCATTACTCACCGAAGGCCTTGTTAAAAAATGTGTGGAGCGATTTTGCCCCACAAACCACAGATGGAAACAGCAGTCTTATTATTTGCAGCGTTTGCTTTGTGTCTTTTTCTTGAAGTTTCAGCTCTTTCAAGTTTAAGGAAACAAAGACCCAAACAGTTTGTGTTTGTCTTCTTGATTCAGTTACTGCTTCCGCTTTGTAATTAGCCGTTGTTTATTGATTGGCGGAGGCAGGTAACCTCGCTGGGGCCGACGTACCAGCAGGCAGTCGCAACCAGACCCGTGAAAATATACAAATCCCTGCACCACCCAAACCTTGGTAGGCCTGGAGAAACTGCCTCCCTTTGCATATTTAGTCAGGTGCCCCAAATCCTGGAGACATATTGAACTGATATCACTGTGACAGTCAGATTTTCACTGGTGGTTTTGGTTAATCGATGAACGTGCAGTTCGTCATGCTGCTGCAATCAGCAGTCATCACATCCAGCTGGCTGAGGTTCGGCGCTCACACCCTTCTCTGCAAAACAGGTTGGATTTAAAGTCCGTGTGCTGCCCTGGTGTCATTAGCAGGGGGTTTGACTCTCCGGGCTGCTCCCTGTTCCCTCAGGCTGCGTCTCACTTTTTCTGTTGACCTCTTTTTCTCCAGTTTTCTTTCTTTCTTTTTTTTTGTCCACCTCTCTGGAACCAGTCCCCTACCCAGAGGCATAAAACTTCAATAACAGTCATTCTTGCATTTCATATTACCGATCTGGATAATGGAAATAAAGACTCCCTGTGACATTTTCCCACCCTCGTCGAACAGTGAGGCCAACAGTGAGGCCGTGTGAAATTTAACAAATGGAGATGAGAAGAGGAAGAGCTGGTGAAGAATGTGGCGAAAAGAGAGTGAGGAGAAAGGAAGAGGAGACAAAAGAGAAAGAAAGTGATGAAAAGGGAAAGGGGGGTGGTTGGAGAGTACCTGAGGCTTTCCAAAGCTCGCTAGTTACAGTAATGATTTGCCCAGACATTGTCTGCTAACGACGTGTTTATGGAACACACATGTCCATATTGCGTACTTACTTTCCTTTCCTGTCCATCTTTTCTCTCCTTTCCCGTCCTCTTTGACCTGCTCTCCCTTTTGTCTCCTGCTACAGTGTGACCCGTCTTTCTTTCTCTCTGACTCATGACATATCTTCCTTCCTAACTTCTCCTATCCTGTTTTTTTCCTGCACTAAGTCCGGGGACAGTAAGTTCTGTGTTCAGTGTTTGTGTATTCACGGCTTATCTGCTTAAATGCTCATCATTGTTGTGCACTGCAGACTGTTTGATAGTGCATGGACATCCTGTGTATCACCCTCAATTGCTATTAATTTATGTCATGTCTGGTGTCACGGGAATAAGTATACAGCATTAACCAATGCCACACACCACAGCATTTAGAGGCTGAGCTCATTTGCAGTGCATGTCCCCTCAATGGAACTGTACAGTACATGATCACTGTACACATGATAAGTTTTAAGTTATATGGGCAACAGACAAACACTTCTGTTCCCTGTGTGAGAGATATCATCATGTCTCTGAGCACTGTAGGAGCATGGTTACTCAGGTTTATGGGTCTTTGTGAGATATCCTGGTGTGCTGTGTGTTTGGAGGTCTTGCATCTGTCAGGAGCCCTTTGTCTCCCTCATTTTCTGGTATCTCCACTGTCTACTAATAATTGACTAATTTACTACCTAGTAAATCAGAAAATGCCCCATAGTGAACAGTGATACAAAAAAATGGCCAATAAGCCCCCACAGACAAACAACATACTGCTCATGCTCCTTTGGTTAAACAGTAATAAACAGTGCAGCACCTCCACATTCTGCAGCACTCACACATAAACTTACACTCTAAATGTATAAAGAAGGGTACGCATGAATGCTGTGTGGTAAGTACAGCCAAAGGCAAATGTTTTAAGCCCACAGAGCATGGAGAACAATTTTTGATTCTTTTATGGAAATAATCAAACTCACTTTCAACCAAAAAAAAGAAAGTCACATGAGTAAAGCTCTCAGTATTGGTTTATTATAAAGACTGAATCAGTTTTTGGGATGTTTTGCCAAATATAACTTTAATATGATGCAGATTTGCTGCTGCTGAAAAACATAAAGTTTTCAACTTTTCACCACAGTTTGTGTGTAGTGGTTCGGTGTATGTAGGTTTCAAGTTAATTTTGTCGCATGAAAAAGTTAAACTTTTGGTCCTGGCACATGAATATGTATAAAAACCACTTCAATGCCTGAAGCGTGCGGCAGCAAGTTGTCGCTCCCCAACATAACCTTTATTGAAAACAGTGTTTCAGCACCCAAAGCTACCGCACACACTCGCACTACCTCCAAGTTTGATCTGCAGTACTTCGGACCTACGTTGCAACCCGGTCTGGCTGCGTAGCTCTCCAGTGGAAGATAGACATGATCTTGCTGTCTGTCCCGCTCTCCGGCCTCTGAGCCGCTCTCACTGCCAAACCCATGGAGCCACAGTCTGTCATTTCCCCTGCGAAACCCAATTATGCTCCCTCCAAGCCAAGCCAATGAGCTGAGGAGTTCTATGCGGCCAGAGACGGTTCAGAATGCTTGTGGACAAGACGAGAGGGAATGTGTGCGTGTGTGTGTGTGCGTGCCACAGAGTGCATTAGCCGACTTGCGCACACAGCGGTTCGACTGAAATCTCATTTCCCACTCCCCACTGCTCATCGACACACACCCCTGTCACCGCTACACACCTAGGATTGCCAGATCTGGCAGTGGGCTGCCAGTTCTGAAGTCCAACGAGGTCACGGTAATGCTCGCTGGCGCCCCGTCCAGAGCCCTGCAGATCTCATTCACCCCTGCTGGACCTTATTGCATAAGGATTCCATGAACGTAGTAAAACTCTGTGGTGTCTAATGTGTGCAGCAGACACCCCCACCTCCGCCAGCTCCTGCCACACATGCATGCATGCTCTACCTCCTGTAGTTACTCCACTGCATGAGCTTCATCGCCTCATGGTCCCTTGGCTGCCATTCAGTAGCATGATGGGATACGAGAGAGGAGGGAGTTCTCCGTACATGTGGCCCGCATTACCTCAGGCATGCTTTCGAGGCTGAAGGAATGAGCTGCTTAATTATGTGGCAGTGGTGTGAGGAAATATTTTGGGATATTTAAATAAGGGCACCAGCTATGTGTTGTGATCACGGTGAGTGCCTGACAGTCAGCCACACATGGCAGCGTATAGATGGAGCTCCCTCAGAGGTGGTCTGGATGTGTGTGAGTGTGCACTTGTTTCACTGGGGCGGCAGCCTCATTAGCTGACACTGTATTTCCTGATGTTTTCCAGGTGATGAGAGAGGTGTGTGTTAATGGGAGCGTTGACTTGGATGGAGCTGGATCTGGATCACCGGTGCACAAACCTGAACTGGAAAAGGTAAATACACCAATGCAGCATTCGCCCTAACCCATTACAGTATCAGCAGATGTTGTACTTTTCCATAAATGATTATTCCTGCTCTAGGGTTGGGTTCCATTTTGGATCTGGCTCCAGGAGCCTTGAATCCTTTTCTTTTCCAGATATTTTTTATTAGTGAAAAAGCAGCGTACACAAAACATTCTGGCACTTTTAGCTGGCGCTGATAGTCTCTTTTGAAATGACAAATATTGCCGCCAGTATATTACATCAGCTGTGGCTAATTATCGTTAACACGTAAGTAATTTGACAAAAGGCCAAAATGCAATGGGCTAGAAATCCTGAGAGGAGGCAGAGTCACTCACTAAAGCACAGTTGACTTTCCATGTCTACATGGCCTCAGGGGTCAGTATGTGTCTAACTGATATGACTCATGTGAACTGCAACTACTGTCAGTCTTCATGTCTTTGCCCACAATGAAAAGCAGCAGTAATGGATGTTTTGGCCACTTGGGGGCATCAGAACAAGCTGTAAAGACAAAATCACCTTTTAAAGATGACTTGTTGACGTAGTTAGCAAACTGCTGCCTGTCTACACATCACAGATCCACACAGTAACATGATCATTCAGTCAATATTCGCTCTTAGTTCTCTGTTGGTCTCCATCAAAAGAAACATAATCAAATCCCAGATTTGTTCAGGATCTTATGTCCCATCTAACTATTGTCAAATATATATGAAATTTTATGTCACTGATGACCTAGTTATCCTGAAAGGTAAACACAGTTGCACTAAATAGTCAAAGCTGTTTGTCAGATCACACTTTATTCTGTTTGGCACAGGAGGGGAAAAGTAGGGAAGAAAGTCACAGTTTCAACGCTGGAGACATACTGTACTGCAGCATATGTGTCCGTCTGTGCATGTGCATGTGTGTTTAGCGGTGGAAAACGAGCCACATCAGAGGCTCTTTAATGACAAACCGCTCCCAACTTGGCACAGCAAACACAAGCCCAGCCTAATTATTCATCCATAACATGCTGCAGATGCTCTTAAGGGTTTTTACAATGTACAACGTTATTAGACGGCTGTGTTTGTGTGCTAAAGTCTTTTTTCAGAAAAGTACAGTTTTGCTCACTTTGTACCTTTTGTGCATTTGTTCTTCTTCTTGTGTATGGTTGTCCCGCCGGCCAGAAGGCATCATGTGACAGACCAAGCTCCGATGGCGAAATGGCTCATGAGAACGGACACAGTGACAGCAAGGACCAAGGTGAGTCCACAGCAACAGTGAGCAAACTATCGCACTATAACACCATTAACAGGAGTGAATCTGTTATACCCAAAGTATTTCACTTTTTGTGGCAAACACAAAATGTCTGGAATCACTTCCCTGAGAAAATCCCTCTGTAGTAAATAGGAAAAGCTTATTTCTTGCTAATTGGAATCTAAAGAAAAAGATCTGTGTTCTTAAAATGTAACATCCATGAAGCAATATAGATGCCGTGGATGAAGGATGCTGAAAAAACAAGAAAGACAAAAGTGTACTAAGCACACAGTTCGACTCTTCATGACAGGAAATTATGTTAAAATATGAGTTTCAGAGCAGAGGCCAGTGTGCCTCACACCAAGTGAAGACTGCCCTTTACTACCTCCATAAAATGAGCTTTGTGTAAAACAAGCAAAGACACTAAATGAGGCAGTAACAGCCGTATATTTAGTCTTCTACCCGTCCTGTAAATTGTTCTTGGAGCTGTGTGCAGGTACACTGAGAGCAACCTGAACCGCAGTCAAGAGTCTTGTTTGTGTTCACATACTTGGCCAA
Organism: Amniataba percoides; assembly: GCA_037176925.1. Lineage (NCBI taxonomy): Eukaryota > Metazoa > Chordata > Actinopteri > Centrarchiformes > Terapontidae > Amniataba > Amniataba percoides. The sequence continues at coordinate 15,116,120 of JBAJHX010000042.1, read as the reverse complement.
TAAAGCTGATTCTGGTCTTGATTTATTTGAGGGACTTTATTATTCAGACCATCACAGAGAGGCTTACCACCAGTGTTGTCAAAATGAAATCATACCCACCTTGATTGATTTTATGTGACCTTCCCAGAAACAGAATGATAACATGTTATTTCTGACTGAACACACATGTTGTATCACTTGCTGTAAATAAAATGCTTTAGATAATGTAAGCAGTGCAAACAATGTCATTATTGTTCTGTTGTGTTTTTAGCAGCCCACAAGGAGCCACATCTGGACATCTCACAAAGTGACGTGCATCAGTGCGCCCCGCTTTATAGTCCCTTAGTGGCGTAGTCTACAGAGTTTAATGTGGACCTGCCCTTAGATGCCCAGCTGGGGCTCAGTAGGGGCCAATCACTCTAGACCGGGGGTTGGCAACCTGCGGCACCAGAGCAGCATACAGCTCTTTTACCCCTCTCCCATGGCTCCCTGTGGCTTTCCAACAACAAAAAAAAAGGATATTTATTTTCCACCTCTGTAACTTGATTCGCTCAACCAAACGATACAGGTCACGATGCATTGCGCGTGCACACCCTCCCATTACTGATCTCATGCTTTTGGCCAAAGCAATCCCGAACTCAAGATCCACTTCCTGTCTTTTTCCAAAGCTTTCAAATGAATTGTATCAGTGATCTTCAGAGCTTTCAACCGACTTCAGATCATCATCACATTCATCTCCATGACAAATAACCAAACTATCTACTGCTAAAGACACGGGCAAAGCTGTTCAGTTGAGTTGAGATTTGCGTGATGTTTCAACATCTGCAAATGTTTAGAAGTTTAGTTCAGGATACATCTTTTTTAATAGTTGCTGTCATTAACAGTAGGAGTTAAATGAGGGGTAGGACATAATCATTGTTCTCAACTTGGAGCCAGCTCTAAATCCTGAGATAAAACGGCTGCTTTTTCCTCCATTACTGTGTCTCATGACTGAGAGGGGAATCTCTGAAAAGGTCAGTTTTTAATAGTACTGCATGAAGCATGAAGAATGAGCATTTGGATTTATTTAACAGGGGTTTTACACAGTGATGGTCTTCCCCAGCTGAACGAGATGCCAAAACAAAGAGATTCGAGTGAAATAGTCTCTGATTATTTACCGTTTGTTTGCTCAGCAGGCAAAGTTCCTTGGGGAGAAAAATTTCATTAGACTTGTCAGCTCAGTTATTTGGATTGTCAAGAAAAATTTAGCACTCTCATTTTTTTTCTTCCTTCAGATTGGTTCATTTTTCCAACATTATGTCTGAAACAGATTTCCCACCAGCAGTTAATCTCAAACCTCCAATCCAG
>JBAJHX010000042.1:15099816-15114694 GCA_037176925.1 Amniataba percoides | reverse complement strand
TCAGATTGGTTCATTTTTCCAACATTATGTCTGAAACAGATTTCCCACCAGCAGTTAATCTCAAACCTCCAATCCAGTTCGTTTTTTTATGGAGTCAGCTCAGAGCTGTGATTCATGGACTTGGTTGTGTAAGTCATGTTTATGTGTCATTGCTGTGAGACTGTGGTGGATGTAGAAATAGGATCAGAGATGATCTTCCCCACGAGCTTCATGCAAGCATCTAAGATTTTTGATAACTTCTCCAGGGAAGCAGATCTTCAGCTCTGTGGCCTGTAGAAATGTATAGAACCATCAATCGGTGATAGTGAAGAAAGGTAAAAAGCTCCATTAACTAAGCAGTAGTCTGGGACAGCAAATCCATCTGACATTTTAAACATTTTTAGTTAATGGTTGGATCCTGAGTAATGACTTGATAACAGGTTATTTGCCTTACTCAAACACACACTGGCTGTTGGGACTAAATCTAGTACATTTCTGGGTTAGGCATCTCTACTTTTTGTGTGTTGGTCATTTTCCTCTGGCTGCACAGGCTCAGAGTGAATGCCTCATTGTTGCTCATATCTTCAGTTTGGCTGACTTCCATTAAAGAAATGTGCCTTGGAATTCAGAGGGAATCATGACATTTCCTAAAAAGAGAATTGCTGCTCGTTTATTATCCTCTGTTCTAATGCTGGCAGGGCCAAGCTGTCATGGCACCAAACTAATGACAGCTGTCTCAGGTAAAACATGTAATGTTTGCTTATTGTTATGGTAACGACTGAGTCACACCGAAATACAACTGACTTTCCACAGTCTACGATGTGGCCGTACATGCTCGCCTTTTGAGCCTGTGCAGCTGCAAAAATGGACATTTGTTAGGACACTGTGATTTAACGTTGATTCCAAAGAATTTATTAGTTGCAATTTATTACTGACTGAGCTCTGATTCAAGAGGATTTTCCCAGAAAAACATGTCTGCTGCCACACAACCATAGTAAATATGGCTTGAGTCATTTTTATTGTCAGTGTTGTTTACCTGGTCTCGACTGTTTATAGTCAGTTTAAGTGAGGTTATTTAAGTGATGGTATAAGTCCCTCTAAATACAAAAGCTTTTGGCTTCAGGGGCCAGTGCACCTTTACAGTGATTAACAGTATCATTTATAGATACAGCTTTGCATTTTTCAATGAATTTTGGTTGGATATTTGTTTGTCTATTGACTTAGCTTTATCTCTTGGTTTTCTAATACTTTCCTCCTTAGTGCCACTGATTAGACTGCTTCAGATCTGTTACATGACCTCAGTCAGAGTCAGATTTTGAACTTTTCCTCTCTGCTAACTGTTTCTGTTATCCAGCAAACGTGGTCTTACTTTAGCTCCTCGTGCTGCAGTCATTCTCTCATTCAGCCCTGAAACCTTCTTTTCAGCTCAATCAGCTACATTTTTTCCATGGCTGGTAACAAAAACAGCTGATTTACTGGAATCAAATTTACCTGATCAGAGTTTTCCTCCCTCGCCGTCTCCTGAAGGGGAAAAATAATAATAATTCTTCCTTTTTTAAAAGGTTCGAATGACTTTCACATCTGCGTGTCTGCTTTCCACCTCAGGCCTGCATCATGTGTGATGTGTGTTTGTATACTTTTCAGATTATGAGAAAAACCCCGAATCTGGAATTGATACAGACGGCTTCCTATTTAATTAAGGCGGTCGCCATGGTAGTTGTCACATCATATCAGGGAGGAAAACGCAATGGGGAAAAAATGCTGCAACAGAGGTGCCAAAAAGCCTTGAAACGCAGAGCTGCAGTTATCAGTTTGGACCACTGATGGATGTGCTTTGTGTGTGCACATGCATGACAAATGCATACTTTTACTAGTGTCCTAGTATCCTCGAGGCTCTTGTAGAAGACTTTGCTTAATTTCCCATAAACAAAGATATATGCATATTTAACCTTGGACTAACCTAAGAAAAACATTTTAAAGCACATGAATATATCTGAATGTGAGGAGACTTGGATGCCTGTATAAAGTATGTCATGGGCTTTAGAAAGTTCAAAGAGACTGTATTTTATGTATTGTATTACATGTTGTTCTGGCCGTGACAATAAAATCTTGGGTCATAATTAAGTGATCTTGTCTTAAACTGTATCACATCTGAAGAAAAGCTGACAGACTTTTTATTAGTTTGAAGCAGATAGGAGCTGAGTTATGCGGTGCAGTGGCAGGGTGTGATTATGTGCACCACTTAAATGCATCCCTGATCACTCCAGACACTCAGTGTTAACCATCTCTACGTGATGACATCAGTGAATAGGAATTCTTTATATTCTCCTCACATCACAGTGTCCCATGCTTTCTTTCATCTTCTTTCATCTTCCCACTTTTGATTCTCACTCACACACACACACATTTTAAGTACAGAGCAGACCACAATATCGATGCAACTGAGCCAAGCAGAAGTTATTTTCCTCATTTAGACAGACAGACAGACAGAATAAGGCAGGGGCTCAGACATAGCCTCTTAAGACCTGGCTTACACCACTTCAGCCCTCCTTCCAGCAGAATGTGCACAGTCACTCCTCTTTCCTTCTCTCTGGATAGAAAGTAGGCCAGCTCAAAGTGGCCCGCTCAGACCACTGGGGTTGCTGGGATTGCAAACTGAGCCTAATTCACCAACAAAGAGCTTTTGAACCCACAAGGATCTGATTAAACCCAGTGCAGCTGATTCTGAACCAGGGTTGTTTATAGTGGAAGTCTAAGGTTGCTCTTTCTCCTCTCCTCTCTTTCTTACGGAACGATGCAAGCATCCAAACATAATTGAATCAACATAAATGAACATGTAACATCTCTCTTAGTAATTTCCCGTGTTTAGATAATGAGGGGTAGAGCGCATTAAGTCTGCAGGAGTCCTTCAAGGAGGACATTACAGTGTTTTACTCATTTCCCCTTCATTTAAAGTGCTCTGTCTCTCTCTAAGGCAAAGGAAAGAAGAACTCAAAGTCGGAGCAGAAGACCGGGACGGTGGGGAAGGGAGCAGGGAAGAAGATCACTAAAATCATCGGGCTGGGCAAGAAGAAGCCATCCACGGATGAGCAGACCTCATCAGCAGAAGAGGATGTGCCCACATGTGGTAAGACGTCCCTGTTGGTGTCCTGAAAGTCTCAGTGTGATTTAAACTGACTTATAAGTTGCCCACAGTAAAGATCCCACTGCCTCCACATCTCTCTTCAAGAGCATTTTAGATGTCTCTGAAGGCTCAATGGAAATGAATAATGAATTAATGGGGGTAATAAGGCACAATTTATAGGCAGCTGCTCCTCGAAAGCAGTATTAGTGGGTGTACACACAGAAACCAACATGAGAAGTTTTAGCAGAGGACACCTGGGCCTGAATCAGCACAGTACCTCAGAATATTAATATATGTGAGGACACAATAGAATTGAATGATATTTGTGCTCCTTGTGATCAAATGACGTCAATTGTTTCAGTACAGTGCGCCAAAGTGGAAAAGTATGTGTCAGGTCATATAGGTACATTTAAAGTTGTTTAGTTATATTCACAAATGCCTCAACAGCCCAAGACTGCTATTTCTGTCCTACAGTATCATAAAGAAGTTTAGTTGCTTTTACTGACGTCTTTCCTCTGATTAACAGGCTACCTGAACGTGCTGTCCAATAACCGCTGGCGGGAGCGCTGGTGCCGCCTGAAGGACAACCAGCTGCTCCTCCACAAGGACCGGGATGACCTCAAGAGCCACATCGCCTCGCTGCCCCTTCGCGGCTGCGAGGTCAGCCCAGGCCTCGACCAGAAACACCCCTTCGCCTTCCGCCTGCTTCGTAACGGTCAGGAGGTGGCCGTGCTGGAGGTGAGCCGGAGAATCCTGCCTTTGAGCCTGCACATGAAGGGTCGTTTATTCCTGCGTCGAGCATGAAATGAACTCCAGAGAATGTATCACAGCACGGTAGCAAAACCCTGCCTGTCGTGTTTTCCTCCTGTGCCTCCCTCTTATGTGGTAAAACCTCTTCTCCACCCACCACGCACTTGTGTCTGTGCGTTTGATGTTGTTGGTGTATATGAACTTCCTTCATTTGCCATTTTGTTTGTTTTGGTCCTGTTTCCTCAGAGTCTGCACGCTACCCGCTGCTTCCATTTCTTTTCCCTGTAAAAGTGTATAATTACTAAAACCTCTCATGGGTGGCAACATGCAAGACTTCCTACAACAACCAGAGCTCTGAATCTAGAAGAATCATCTTATAATTACTTGTAAAGTTAATGATAAAAAGAATGCCTGAAACTGTCTTAATTTAAATCAAACATGCTATAACTTTCATTTGTCATTTGTCAAATTCAGTGCTGCCATTGTACCATGAGCTGTTGTTTTGACATGAGCCACTTGAATATCACATGACCAAAATCCTTTAAATCCTCCAGGCCTCTTCCTCTGAGGTGATGGGTCGCTGGTTGGGGGTTTTATTGGCCGAGACCGGTTCCACCACTGATCCAGCCACTCTGCACTACGACTACATCGACGTGGAGACCACCGCCAATGTCATCCAGCTGGCCAAGCAGTCCTTCTGGTGCGAGACACACACACACAGCGTATGATAGTGATGAACATGCATATGTAACACATGTTTATATGTTCAGCATTTAAATTGTTCAAACAGTAACTTTAGATTGAGTAACCAAAGTTACCGATACTGACATCAAGTTTTATAATGCCATGTACAAAACGATATATAAATGTCAACAGTCACCGAACACACTGTGGACCACTCACTGTAATAATGTGTCCCTGACAAGGACATCATAAATACATCTTGTCCTTCACTCTTTTAGAAGTCACAAATGGCTTTGTCCTGAAATCTCAACATTTGCAATAGCTCATGCATGTTTATTATCAATTAATCAATTGACTTTATTTATAGAGTACATTTCATTTCATACACAATGCTGGTATGTATCACTTCTAGTAGAAGTTACATAGACAGCAACAACATGTGAATCTAAGTGGTCAATTGGACACTTTGGAGAGACAAACTTATTTAAAAAGTATAAACAGGCTGCTTTAGCCTATAAATTGTTCTTTGTACATTGAGATCTGGATTCTTTTAAATGAATCCTGATGTTTTCTCCTCACAGCTTCACTAGTAAGCGTGCTGTCTCTCCTAACCCGTATCTGGACAACCCAGTCAATGGTTATGCATGTCCCACCGGTATGGCTCTGCACTACGACGACGTGCCCATTAATGGAACGGTAGGTTACACAAAAGGTGATACACACACCATAACCAGTGAGCTCCACACACAGCACCCCTTTAGCTGTTCTCCACATTCTTGGCTTGTTTCTCTCTTTCTCTCTTCACTTCTGAAAGCTCTACCTCTGTCTGCAGCTCTAAAACATCCAGCGATTCCTTCCAGGTATCAACCAGACTCAGCTCATGCAGAAATTATTTTTATTTAAAAAGGTGTAGGAGCTCATGAAGTGTAACGTTAGCAAGACCAGTCTGAACAGTGACCACTTTTAAGGGGAAAACAGCAGCTTGAAATACATCGCCCACCTCAACTATGATTTAACAAATGTCACCCTTAATTCACATCTTATGTGTCAGTGAGGCTGGATTTGGCAGTGCAGGGTAACTTTACGCTACATTCTTCTCTCCCTGTCTGTTCTTTCATTTATCGTATGTATACGATTATATCTCTCCTCTCTTCCTCTCCTCTCTGCTTGCTTGCATGCTTGCTCGGTCTAACCCAAGGACCCAGAGACACAGTACTCCACTCCCAGCACAAGGGGGCGCCAGCTGAAAGAGGACGCGCACTATGAGAACACTGACCTATACGAGAACATGCCCTCACCCAAGCTGACTGCTCGCTATCCTCTCAAGCCCTCCTCCTCTGCACCCTCTTCCTCCACCTCTAGCAGTCACTACAGGGCTCCTGTTTCTAAGATCTCCTCTAAGTTCCTCACTGCTGATGCTAAAACTAACAACACTGCTCAGGTGACTAACGCTCTGCTCCTGTTTCCCTCCTCACCAGTCTCTCCCCTGTTTTGTGTGTTTTTCCTTCAGTAATGTCTCATTCACTTATGTATTTATCTGTGTGTCCTATGTTTTGTTGACTCCCAAAAAATGTACGTCAATTTGATAACATTTGCATAAAAAAAGTCATCTTATTTGCTTTGCTTTGATTCTTAAAAATTAGGATTTTATTCTTATACTTTATGAGCATCAAATAACATTGATCTTATTTGAAATAAACAGAGCCTCTGCTAATGTCTGAAGCAAATCTTTACAGTTTTATTAAATTAAAATTCATAGAGGTGTTCATGGAAAGCAAACAGAGCCTCGTCTGGGAAAACACAGAGCTTTGAGCAGAGGGGGGTGAAGTCAGTCAGCTTCACATATGGGAGGGAAACACCCATGCAGAAAACCACCAACTAGATGTATTTTATCATTATAAATTAATTCTAAATATCTCATATCATTTTAAGGATTAAAAGCAGTGGGGTTTTTTCACCTGATGAATTCAAATCCAACACTCTATTTAGCTCCGCTTTGGTCTCCACCAACTCCTCAGAAAAACACTTAATATGTTAGTGGGTGAGAATTCTCTGTGGGTTTGTCACATTACACACATTTGATCATTGTTGACATCAAATATTGCTTTGTGCAGCTTTAATCAGTCAGATTGCTGTGCTACTAACATCATTAAAATGTTGATGTGTGATGAAGAAGCTGTGATGCCTCACAGCTGGAGCGGCTACATTAGTTACACACACAGCTGAGGGAAGAGAGGACATGCTGCTTGTTATTCCTCACCAGATAAGATGTTGATGTTGGCCACCCACAAGCACACCTTTCTTTCCCATCAGCCCGTGAATCATGTTCCCCCTCTGGAGTCGTTCTCAGTAATTCAATTATCACCGTGACTGGGCCTGAAATCATTCCCGTGTCCAGTCTTTGGAAACACTCTGCGTGTGCTCCAGCTCCAGTCAGGCTTTTTACACTTGATACAGATCACTCACACACTTCTAATAGTAGTATTATATGTAGAGTGTGAGTACAGGCTGGCTGTGTGTGGTGGTCCCATGTAGTGTATTCACTTGCTCTCCTTTACAGTGAGCATCAGCTGTGTGCGTAGCTTCTATTTTACAGCCCTGCTGTAAGTACCGCTCTGCCTCCATGGCCACATAAGTCACCACATGGTGTTGTATGGAGCCCCGCCTCCTCGCCGCCACCCCTTTGATGTGTGTGCCGTGTGTGGTGAGGCCAAGGGGTGTTAACATCGCCTCCAAGACCACAAAGTACTGCTGTGCTACAAGAGGTCGATTTTTACCAGTGAGGTGTACAGCAGACTGCAGGCTGTGCTGTCCGACTAAAATCCAACGTTTCCTACTGTACTTTACTATATTCTCCTCAGCTAGACAAACCCACTGCTGGATGTCTCATTATAATCAGATCAGGGCATCACAAAGACAACCCAGCTAACATTCAGGACATTTCATAAAGCTATTTTCAAAAAAGGTCTCAGAGGTTTTTTAGCTGTAAAAATAGTTTATATCATTATTCTGGACATGGTGTTATAAGTTTCAAGATATATTCTGAGTACCATCCCTGGGGAACAGTTGTAGTTCCATCCTTGAAAGATGAACAATAAAAAAGTAAAGTAAATAAATACATGTATGAATATTATTACTAGTTCTTTGAAATAGTAATTATATGTTAATGATATGAACAAATCATAATATAGTATGTTGCTTCTCCTTTCGCAGACAATGTACATATATAAGAACAGTAGATTAGTGGCGTTTGTCAATATTTTGTGTTATATGCTTCTCTCCAATCAGCTGAAGGGAAAGAAGGGAACAGCGCTCAATGGTAAACAGAAGGCAGAGCCGAAGAACCAGTCCAAGAAGAATGGAGTCACCAACGGGACAGCTTCTCTGAAACGCAACAACTCCAGTAAGTACCAATAAAGTGTTTGTAATTCTAGTCCTCAGGTGACTGAAGCAGTGAAGAGCTCATCATAGTCAAACAGTAAAAAGTGACACAGACATGAGCTTTGCTGTTGTGTCTTATCTAATCAAAATTGAAATCTTATTAAAATAATATCTTGTGTGAGTGGTCCACCAGTGTGTCTGGCTCACTGCTCCCAGCCGCACCACCGCTGATTGCTCTCTAGCAAAACTCAAGCTCCACAGCAATTTGGAAAATGCAGGATGTCCAAATTACAGTTGGTTTAAGCAGCGGGGGGAGTAAATAACTTGAAAACCTAAAAACCTATCCTACCCTGGAGCAGATCCACGTGACACACGCGGGCCAGACGCAAACCTCCTGCCAATGCTGGGGTAATGCTCAGACAGACGTGATAGCAGAAGCCCGGACCGTTTGGAGGGGCCGCGATGTGGTCGCGTTAATCCTTGTGGTTCACAATAGTATTTTTTTGCCTAATGTGTGAACGAGGAGGGTTGTCATTCCTCCAAACGTCGGGATGGAAACATCAAATATGTGTCGTGCTGGACTCCAAGCACGCCTCACAGTTCTCGTGTTTCCTGTGTCAAATAAGTGTATTGAGTTTGGAGGTTTGATTGAGTGATTCCTCATAAGCAACATGCACGCGCTGGATGGTTACCCTCAGTGTATTTTCCAGTCAGCGCAGGCATGGCCCCGGTGGAATTAATGACTGCTTGAGGCTGTGGCTGCGAGTTCAGTGGGTTTCTGGGCAGTTCACGTCTCCCCGGTGCCCTGATGATAATGAAGCCTATGCTCCCTTTTTCCTGCATCTGTTGGTTCGGGAACGTGTCGTCCCAGAAAACGTTGTTTTCTCATTTCATGGGCAATCACACAGGGTGTGTCGGGGTCTCTCTCTCTCTCTGGTTCTTGTGTTAAGTCCAGAGCTCAGATCATTATGTTTTTGGAGCTCAGTGGCGTCATGGTCACGTCTTCATCCAGTATTCCCATTTGTTTCCTCACACCCGCACTTTGTTTTGCAGATGCAGAGCAGTGCAAGTACGGGAAGAACCGCGTGGAGGCCGATGCCAAGCGGCTGCAAGCCAAGGAGGAAGAGCTGATGAAGAAGAAGATGGACATCAGGAACCATCTGACCCAGCTGAAGAAAGAGAGGAGAGACCTGCGCGCCGCCGTGGAGGCTGCTGCTGGTAAGAGACAGCCACTGTTTTTAACAGCTGCTCAGCAGATCAGGCTGGAACTTAAAGTCTTTTCTTCTGTCAGGCAAACGTTCGCACGCCTCACTGTCAGAGCGGCTTAAGAAGGTGGAGGAGGACTGCAAGCAGAAGGAGGAGGAGCGTGTGAACCTGGAACTGGAGCTGACGGAGGTGAAGGAGAGCCTGAAGAAAGCCCTGAGCGGTGGGGTCACACTGGGCCTCACCATCGAACCAAAAGCCGGCTCCTCTGGACTGCAGGTGAGAGCTCAGGGGACTCGCTCCTGTCCTGTGGTTCGTCCAATCAAATGATGTCAATGGCACGCCGCCCTTCCCTGTCTAATGATCCCCCTGCCTCTGTGTGTGTGTCTGTGTGTGTGTGTAGTCACCAGCCATGTTGCGACGGACCCAGGAGTCCTCTCCCTTCTCCAGCTGCGACACCAGTGACACAGAGTCCTGCTCCCTGCCAGTCAACAGCGCCTCACTGCTTCGCCGGCAGCAGGCCGGCCAGAAGGCCTCGCCAGTCCGGGGACACGTCCTCAGGAAGGCCAAGGTGAGAGTTCACCTCGCAGATTAGCACCAGCTCGGCTAGTTTGCTAACAGACGTGGCCAGACAGGAAGTAAAGTGTTGCCCTGGAGTCTAGCCCCATTCAGAGTAGCTGAATGAGCTGTTAGCAGCTGGATCACTGTGATACTGTAGATATTTTTCAAACAGAATCTGATACGCTTAGCTCACACTGAATCTAAAAATACGTCACATGTATGTGTGTGAAGTCGGGGCTCGGAGGAGTGAGATTCTGACAGATTCTGACAGAGTCTGACAGATTTTGGTGAAAGTGCTGCTGAGTAAAACAAATCAAAATAAAATATGTTAAAAGATTAAACATAAAGTTCTTTGATTGTCTCCATGATGCTTCTGCAGTCCAGTCAACAGGTCAGACAATAATAACCGATTTCCTGTTTTTGCAAAACTAATAACATTTTTCAAAAGTCAGGAGAATTCAGCAGTCCTGTATGAACATTCAGCTTTTGTACCAGTCTTCAGCCTGTCACAGTCAGAGGGTTGTGATGCAGTAACATGTCGTGTTGAGGAGCAGCGTGCAGCGATTAGGCTGTTTGCTTTAACTGTGATCATTCACTTCACTTCTGTATGTTTAATATCTGTGTGTGTGTGTGTTTGCTTTGCAGGAATGGGAGCAGAAGAGCGGCACATAAAGAGTAAACCCCTCTCATCAGTCTTCCTTTCATTCCTTTTTTTTTTCTTTTGATGAAATTGTGTATATATTTATTTAAAACTTCATCCTGTCTGAGAGCATCGCATCCACGTGAACCAAAAACAAAGCTGCTGCTTCTCCTGTACCGTCATTGAGCATGCTTACTGTTCTCAGTGTTGTCCGCTCCTCTCTTCCAAAGCAACCACCTTTTTTTTTTCTGTTCATTCAAATCTGTCCCAGCAGATTGACAGTTTAGGGTCAAAAGGGTCAAAGGTCAAAACAAGTATTTATTTGTAAATGTTTAAAGGAAATACTAGCTTCCCTTTGTTTATTTATGTTGATATATTTAAAGTTTGTTTTTGTAAAATCCCTTTATTACGCCGTCAATGCTTCTCAGTCACGGGTGCGTCTGTAAGGGTCACAACAACCAGAACACACAGCAGCTGAGTAACAACTCGACACCATCCAGGTGGAGGAAGTGGAGACAGCTCCGTCTGTTATCCTGTGAGACATGAACTGAAGCCACAGCAGTAGACCTCCCCTTTCTATTCAAAATCACACACTAAGATGATGATACGCAAAAGTCATCAAGGCATGTCACAACTTAATTGTCATGGTTGGGACAGTTTAAGAACACTTTCTCTTTTGCCATCTTTCCCACCTAATTCCCAGAGAGAATAATTCCCAGAATACCTGTTTCGTTGTCTGCACGGCCTTGCTGAATGAATACAAACACTGTCCGTGTGTCTTGAAGGATTTTTAGAGATCATGTCAGACAAAGATTTCATCATTCAGCTTCAGAGGTCTTGCAGACAAGGTGCTCGTCATCCTATCGACATGCACCCACACAGGTCAGGTGTCTGCAAGTTCACCTCTTGATAGATTAGAGCAAAAAAAATCCAGTGACTGCTGATGTTGCCTTTTCTTCAGCCTTGGTTCACAGGAACAGGAACTGGCCGTGAGGTGATGGAGCATAGCAGCCACATTTGAAACTCACGTTGCCCAAAATTTCACTTTCATCTACACAGCTTTAAACTACACCATCTTTCTGAGCATAAAGAAGACTGAAACGACTCTCTGTTTAATCACAGTGAGCCCTGAGGAGGCACATTTGGAATGAATGGGCCTCCGTCTTCTGTGGCTTTTCTGTCCATGTACACTTTTACCCATGAGCGTCCTGCCTTACTCCAGTGGTAGTGCCAGAAAGAGAAACATGAAACACATTCCCCAGACTCAAAATAGACTTATCTGCTTCACCAACTGCTGCAGCTAGTGATGGACACCTCAAAACATGACTGAAGGTCAGCCTGAGCCCGTAGCCACAGATCTGTCGGGCTGCAGATGACACGAGCGTGATGGATGACTCGCTTCACTTCCTTTACTAAAGCCTGTTGTTAGCATCATTCAGGGCGCTCCACCCTGCTGCAGCTAACACTGATTGGGCTTCTTTAAGCAGTCCCTCTGTGTGAGGACGGATGGCTGTCATTAGGCTGTAGCAGGGCTCTAGCCGGGGGAGCGTGTGTTTTAGCGTTCGGAGCACGGGGAGCCGGGTCAGGCCGAGGCGGGGCCGCCCTCCCGTTTGGCTCCCATCGCTGAAAACCTCAACCGACGTGGCTGATGTCGGTCCCCCATCCAAGAGCCTCAGTCCAGCTCCTGTAATCACGCCTCTGGTTTACTGTAGCCCTGTGATCTGAGTGTGTGTGTGTGTGTGTGTGTGCGCGCGTGTGTGTGTGTGTGTGTGCGTGTGTGTGTGTGTGTGTGCGCGTGCTCAAACGTCTCCTGGCACATTCCAGACCCATCAACAATACACTGACTGAAATAGAAGCACTTGCTGTAAACTCAAATTGCTGTGTTCTACTTGACATTGATTTTCAGACTCCTTCACACACAGACACACACATAAACACACACTCATCAAAATCACCTTTTCCTGGTGCTGTTGTAAGGCTTTTCTGTTCCACTGCTTGTGCTTAGCTGCAGTGTGTATAGTGTAAGTGTAGCGGGTGCTTCACTGGGGTTGCTGACAGGAGTAGCGTAGCATGCACTCCTGCTGAGCGTACAAGTCGGAGCTTCGTGCACCTCATGGGCGCCAACCGCTCCTCAGCCTTGTAAATATTCTCTGTCCCCTTCTCGCTTTCAAATGGATGCCCCACAGGAGCGAGCTAGAGCGAAGTTGGCGTGTTGGCATGAGGACGGGGCCTGTGGGCAGTTATATGTACAAGTATTTAGCTCATTTTGATTCCTGTCGGCTCAGCGTGGCTTAAAGCTGAGCAGGTCTGGTGTCAGTCAATGTGAAGCTGCTGTACATGGCTTCCTACAGACTCGTACATCAGTGTTTGTTTTTTGCACCTTATACATTTTCTACCCTCTTGTATTTCAGACCGTCTCCGTCTCGGTGACCGACATTGCTGTACATAAATGAATAAACCTCCTGACAAACACTCGCAGTGTCTTTGTGCTTCATTACTGTTTGTTACCAACATTCATTCACGCAGAAGAAGGAGGTTTAATAACCTGCCTGACATCATTGCTACAATATAATCTTTCCAGTGAATGGAAATACAACTGTGATGTAATCAGTGGGATGTTCAGGCTGCATGAGGTGTAAGAGAGAGCTCAAAGTGACTCAGTTTTATTTAACGTACTCTCCCCCACTCAGACTGACTCCACGATGATGAAGGACAACAATCATACCTCCTTTGTGGCCTGAATGTAAACAGGTTGTTTCCGCTGCGGACAGTCTCTCTGGGAGACTGTTTACACAGACACACAGAAGCACAGCAAACACAGGAGCCGTGTTTCCTCTCAGCGGTGCTCATCCACACACACACACACACACACACTCCACACAGCGGCGCGATGATGGACAGAGTCTCTGTGGGCGTCCTGTGTCTGTGAGGTCTCCGACGCTTTGATGATGTCTAACAGTGCTTATTACTGCAGGAACAAACATTTACAGACCTTCGCCGCCGGCCGTGTGACGGGGTGGCTGCTCAGATGAACATGGTGTGTGTTGCTGCAGCTGTGCTGAGGTCAGGACTGTGCTGTGACACCAGGCCACCATCAGTCTGCCACAGAGTCCCTCCACCTGCTGAGAGCCGCACTTTGAAATGTACCTGCTGCTCAGTTACAGTTCTGGAGGAGATATCACACGAATGAAAACTCAGTGTCCCAGCACGAGTAAAGAGGCTGATGATGGAGCCTGAAGAGATGTGGATGACCCTGCTGTGAAAGCAGAGTCTCAGAGCTGAAATGGTTCAACATGCAGGTGAACACATTGTTTGGTTCTGCTTTTCTCCCTGTGAACAGCCAGATGATCATTAGTCCAAACGATGCCGCATTATTTCTTCTTTTCAGACTGCAAATGGATTTTTTTCATGAGCAGAGTCCGTCCACGCTGAATAAACGGCTTTATTAAGAAGAGAAATGTGAAGAGTTTTTTTTAATCATTAGTCTTTTGTCCTTCCCCAGCCTCCCACACATGGCAAATATTACTCTGGCAAACACAGGAATGACATAATGTAACTTATTAGGACTAAAGTGGAGAGAGCTGCCTGATGGAAGACTCAACTCTGAAGTTAAATCCAACTTAAACTCTGTGTGTCACGTCTGGTGACTGCTTCTTCTGTGCTATTAGGACCAGGACTCAGGCAGTAACATGCACTCTACAGAACTTTAGAGTATTCACATTAACCACTTTAACTTTTTAACCAGTTAAACCACTTTAACCATTTATAAGCTGACTCCAGTTTGCACTGTATCTATCTGTCTGATTTTGCCATGAGAACAACAGACTCCAAACACATCAACAGACTAAAGTAGGCGACACTTTTCTGCTTGAGTTTGTCTACAGAAAATGTTTTCAATAGTTCAACTGCAACAGTTTTTATTATTTTATTTTTTTTACACAGAAAAATGCTTTCAGCAACTAGGCGATGTTTCTAACACAAGGTGGGTTTACATCAAGCCTTCAAATGGATATTAAACATGATGGTTTGTACTATTTTAAATCTCTGGTCAAACAGCTTGCTAACCTTTGACACGTAATGTTAATCAGACCTACAACAGATGACAGTTTAGTTAACCTTCTTTAAAATGGAATATTTTAACATTTAATAAACATTAAATGTTAAAGACACATAGTATGGTATATTATGTGTGTATGACTGATTTAATTTCATAAATGCAGACTGTACAGCAAAATACAGAACTTTGTATTTAACGTTCCTTTGTTGGTTTTGGTGTTGCTGTGACTCTAGACTTTAGGGATATATAAATGTTCTTTTAAATTTTGCATTAAAATATGGATTTATACATGAATTTGCCATGTTAGAGCCTAAAATTGTCAAATTATTTGATATAAAATGAAAATTAGGAACTTCTTTTTTCTTTCATTTATGTCATTGTCCTTTTTAATCATATTTGCTTTGATATTCAACATTTCCTTGTGAATATTTAGTAGAAAATTGCAATATTTAACAAGTTATCATACCAAGGAGGACAATGCTCCGAAGTCTTACAACAT
>JBAJHX010000042.1:15078922-15092608 GCA_037176925.1 Amniataba percoides | reverse complement strand
GGTGAGGATGGAGGTGAAGATGGAGGTGAGGATGGAGGTGAAGATGGAGGTGAAGATGGAGGTGAGGATGGAGGTGAGGATGGAGGTGAGGATGGAGGTGAAGATGGAGGTGAGGATGGAGGTGAAGATGGAGGTGAAGATGGAGGTGAGGATGGAGGTGAAGATGGAGGTGAGGATGGAGGTGAGGATGGAGGTGAAGATGGAGGTGAGGATGGAGGTGAAGATGAGCAGTAGTGGTGTTCTGCTGTTGTTGAGGGATTCTGGGTGTCAGAAGTAGAAGTGGTTCACCAGATCTTTCGACACTTAAAGACTTCCAGTGTTGGCAGCTTTGCTCTCACCAGGTCTGGCAGTAATTATCTTCACATGTTCAGTTACTGATGAAGCCGCCTTGATGACGGTGGTCACTGGATGTCTGTACACTCAGAGCGTGTCCAGTCAAAGAGTCTGCTCGTGTACTTCAGATGCTCTCAGGGTATCACAGGGTCACCGTCTAAACTGTCACACAACACACTGGTCTTGGAATGAAAAATGATTTCTGGTGGGTTTGATGCAGGAAACTGGTGAACAAAAGAGCAGAAAAACTTAAATAAATCTTTCAGTTTTTAAAAAAAAAAATCAGATTATGTAAGCGATAAGAGAAAGTTCAGACGTGGATCATCACATAATCTTATATGAAATATAAAACATTCTTTAATAGTTTTTTGGTCACAACTGCACAGATTGTAAAGCCTTCTGAGGCAGACAATTTGGGGCTTTAAATTAATAAATCCTATTTAAAATAAAAAGATTGTGTGTGTGTGTGTGTGTGTATACATATATATATCTTTATATCTGTTTGCTCTGCATCCCATTTGGACTGAATCCACGTCTTCACGGGAGGTGTGTGATTTTAACTTGTACTGATCACCGATTGGGATCCTGTCTGGAGCACATGTGTGAGTCACTTGTCATCCCCACCCCCGTAATAATTACAGCTGTCAGAAAACTCCTTCCTCCTATAATTTAAAGTTTGTCTGGAGCGAAGTCGTCGGATTTTAAAGTTGACCTGCAGTTTTCTTTCCACAGGAGGAGCTGCGTGTCCTGCTGTTGTTTTTAGCTCAAACTGGACTTTCAGGTGAAAACCAACCAACTCATGAGTGCTGTTTGTTAAAGGAACTGTTAGACGCTTCTTGGCAATACTGAAAATGTGTTTGCTTTTCAAGAGTCAGATGAGAAACTCAGTATTATCCTCACGTCTGGGTGTGAAGTAGCTGGAATTAGCTCAGTATAAAGACAGGAAGCAAAGAACAACTCGCTGAATTGGTTTAAACTACAAATGCGTCTCTACCAACACCTCTTGAGCTCATAATTAACGTAATATTTCCTTCATTCAGCGCAGACACAAACAGAAACATGAATTTGAGGTTTATCAGGGAATTATGTGCCTAAGCTTTATTCCTTTTATTTTGTTGGTGAGAAAAAGAGAAGTGTTTCCTGTGCTCCATCGGTTCTCTAAACCAAAGTGGGCAAACCTGGTCGATGCTCCAGCTCCTTATAGTTATAAAGAGTGCAAATAACTGTATTTATTGAAATATTTATTGAAAGAAAGCTACGTTTTGTCACAGTACAGAGTGATCCTGGACGACTGCTCGCTGTCTTTGTCAGTTTGGGGTTAAAGAAGAGGTGGTGCTGCTTCCTGGGAGCAGCACTTCCTGTGGCCTTGCTACGTAAAGAACTTATAAAAGACAGTGAAAAAGCAGCAGACGTACAAGTTATGGGAGTGATTTATTCCAGGATGCAGGTTGAGTGTACTACTTCCTGATGAGGACACACAATTGTTTTTAATAGCAAAATCAACAGATCAAACAAACCGGCTGAGAGAGGAAAAGAAGGAAAGAAAAAAACGGTGTGGTCAAAATCACACGGTCGGTGCCATCCGCTGTGAGACTCCTTCACTATTATACTGGAATATCACAATTCCCACTTTCCCCTCGGCTGAAGGGGACATCGATACAATGACGACACATCACTAGAAAACTAAGTCGAACATGAGCAGAATATGTACAAAAGATGAATTAAGGTGTAAATCAGAACGAGTGAATGTGGTCTGGTGTTTGGACCGAGTACGAGACGAAACCAAGGGGTGATCTTGGCGGTGATGGTAGCATTGGTAGTCTGTAAAGGCCTTTCATCGAAGGCCTCCTGATTCAGAGTCTGTAGACTTGTTCAGCCGCCGCCCCGGGCGTGTGGACGGCGCCGCTCACATCATTAGTGCAATCAAACGAACGCAAAGACTTCAGCAAAAGGCAACAGAAACAATAACCAGTGTTTACACATACTGAGTGTATCA
Source organism: Amniataba percoides (assembly GCA_037176925.1). NCBI lineage: Eukaryota > Metazoa > Chordata > Actinopteri > Centrarchiformes > Terapontidae > Amniataba > Amniataba percoides. The sequence continues at coordinate 15,090,279 of JBAJHX010000042.1, read as the reverse complement.
AAAATATCCATATACATAGTCATCACCGTGTAGTCGTGAGTATCTTTAGAAGAGGATGAAATTATTTCCAGTTACAATGAAGACCATAAAATTATCTTACTCATGAAGTTACACTCAAAGTATCGGAAATGGATGCGTGTGGAGCAGGCAATGGAGGAAACTGGAGACAGTGAGAATTTTTCAAATTCAAGAAACTCCGTGAAGGGTCACTCCGAAAAGAAAAGCAATAGAAAGAAAAGAAAAGAGCGGTGTATTTTGGTAGTAGTGTAAAACAGTCACACACATGTCAAAGGGAGTATGTACAAAGTGGAGAATTCCTATTTACACATTTACATACAACAAACCAAACCTTTAAGGAGACACGATTCCACGGCGGGCTACGCCTAATATAGGCTGATACAGTAAAATATATCAACTACACCTTCCCTCTGTGACGGCGACCTTTGTCTCCAGGGCAACGAGTCTTTGCTTTGACCCCTGACCCAGAAAGTGTGGGGAGGAGGATGAAGAGGAGGAGGAGGAGGAGGAGGAGGAGGAGGGGGGCTTACTGTTATTAGAAATAAATAAACTCAACAGGTGATGTCACTGAGCAGATCGACACCTGCTGTTTTTAGGCACCATGGGACGGACGATGAGCTCCTACAAAGGCGGCGCCGATTTTAAAACGCCACTCAGCAAACTTCTGTAAATGTGTGGGTCCTAAACGAGGACGGGGTGGAATTTTGGGCGACGCCGTGCGAACGTACGAGAAAAAGAAAGCTGAAGCTCTCCCAGAACCTGCGAGTGTGAATTTAAGAAAGTGCAACACCGCCCTCTTGTGTCTGCATCGTGTACAACATGCAAACTCAAGGGTTCATCATTTCCTACGCTCCACTGAGAGAAGATTATTGCCTGTGAAGAGAGAGTAAACAAAGAGAATAAAACAAGAGGGGGAAGAGTAAAAATGTATTTCTTCAGATTGGACTTAACGCTCAGAAATCCTCTTTGGCCACCAGCTCCCCTCACCGTCTCCGGGTGGCTCCCTCTCTGTGAGTACTTCTGGAAACCAGCGCAGTGAGTCATGCTCGCTGATTTTGAGTGTCTACAAGTGACAGACGACGCACACACAGACTTCTTTTTCCAAAACACACGGATGAGTGAGTGTCCTCGGTGTGACGCCGTCGAGGCCTCCGTCCTCACAGGGGCGTCAGTGCAGGTGGGCTGGCTGGTGTGGGAAGTGAAGAGGGGTTCGAACGCGGTATGTAAAGCAGAGCGCCTCCCATCCCGCCGGAGGGATTAAAAAAAAAAAACCCTAACAAATGAACAAACGACAAAAAAAATAGCAGAGCAAAGCCAGAGCTGAAGGGTGGAGGAGGCCGCGGTGTGGAGGCGAAGTGTTCGAGGGAGAGGAGGAGGAGAGAGGGAGAGAGTGAGCAAGAGAGAGAGAGAGAGAAGGAGGAAGGCAGAGTGGAGTCCCTGTGCTCATCAGCCGGCCAGGCTAGGCTAGGCTAGCTCGTTAGCGTTGCCGAGGCAGCCATCAGCTGGTCAGGTAACTGTGAAGTTCTCTGGAGTTGATGCTGAGGACCACACCCGAATGGTTGCCTGGAAACGAGAGGGGAGAGGGATGAGAGCGAGCAAATAAGCCGTGCTGAAGGAAGAACACGTCCAGATTATTAAAGGCACCCCGTGGAGGTTTTCTTTGCTACATTCAGTGTTTCACCAAAACAGAGTATGTGTATGTGTATGTGTGTGTGTGTGAGGCCGAACACATGAGTGGAAAGCATCCACCTTCCTCATTCAGCCGTGCCTGGGATTACATTAACTAAGTACATTTGCCACAGTACTGTAGTCCACTCTACAACATTTTCAGAGAAAAAATATAATACTAACTATAATGCCAAATATAATACTAATAATAATTGAAGGGTTTAAGGTTACACTAAAACATCTGCATGGAGCAGGAGTTCAGTAGTTTCTGATGAGTTGTTCAAAGTTGATCTAAGTTCTACTGAGGACTGAGTTCCCCTCTAAACCTCTTTAACTGTTCAAGGCTGAAGAAGCTCAACGATCTCACAGCAAAGATCTGTCCAGAAAATCACTGGAGTTGTCTGAGTTGCATGGCGTGCAGAGCAGCGTGGTTTGCTTTGTTTTTCTCTCCCATTGGTCACCTCACAAACGCAGGTCGTGACCCTGATTCATCTCTGTTTTTCTTGTTGTTTCTCACCAACGTGAAATGAATGGAAAGGTCTGAAGCGGAACACATCACACCTGCAGAGTGTTTCTCTTTGTCCCACTAATGCTCCCAAACCCATTACGTTACACAGACGTCACACTTACAGAGTCACAGCAGAAAATGTTTGATCAAAGGTCATCATCAGACTTGTTGCTGATTAAACTCTAATGGCTAATTGATGAATTCACTGATTTACTGCTCTTCAGAAGTGTCAAACGAATCAGAGATCCACTCATCCAAACACTGCTGCAAAGCTCCACGTGTGCTCAGAAAGTCCATAGGGTGCCTTTAATACCTTTAACGTCAGGCTGAATCCATGCAGAGCTGCCCACACAAAGTATCCATCCTCTATATGGTAACACTAAACGTTGGTCACGCTCAGAGATGTAGTGGTACAGTTTTTCAGTTACTGTCACAATGGAACCTTTGATGTTCAGCTTAAAAGGGATTAAGACATCCATCAGTGTGACAGTACTTTTAACAATAACTGAGAATACTAAGAATGATTATTCTTATTATTCTTATTATCTGAATAAATCTGAATAAAAATATTCTCTCTTGTTCTTTCTTTATCGTTCATGATTGATATCCCGTTAATCTTCCACTACATCCCTGATCACGAGGCCTTCCATCGCCATCATGAGCACAGCCACCACGTCACATCATATCATAACCAGCCTTGTTGCCGTGGGAATATACTGTGCATTAGTTTAGTATAAAAAGGCATGAGTCGCCATTAGCAAATACTAACTGCACAATCAGAAACATCCTTCTTTATCATAATCCATAAATCCAATTAGGACTAAGCTGCCATCAGTTAACAGCCGTATGAATGAGGACGTATGATTCGTACGATAGATGTACAAATCAATAATCCTATTAGATTTTTAAAACAGCGAAATAATGACTCAGTTAACCCTCCACCACAGTACGGCCCAATCAGATAACATGGCATATAGTCATAATGTGATGTGCTCAGTAATGCAGGTGATGACCACGCAGTGCCTCGTGACCAACCTTGGAGGCAAAAGTAAAGACCTGAATATTCATTTCAAAGCTAAAAGGCTCTCAGTAAGAGCAGTGACAAGGATAAGAAAGGGAAAGTCCTCCAGTACCTTGGTGTGTGTTAGCTGCTGGTGTTAGTGGCTCAGGTTTTAGTAGCAGTGGTTAGTGGTAGTCCTTATAAGGGAACGGAAGGCGGGGCTACCTCCTGCGTTACCTAGAGTCTGCGAGTCCAGGTCGTCGTCGATGAACTCCTCGCCCTGGATGATGTGCTGGGTGTCCTCGCTGTGGTTGACGGGGCTGGTCATCTCCTGCTCCTTCTCGTTGTGCATCTGAGCGTAGACGTTGCGGCTGCCCGGCAGCTTCCTGAAAAACAGCGGAGGATAGGCATCCTCAGTCCTAAGCCAAGGACTGTGGGATTTGTGTTTTCGTAAGACGGGGCCATAGTTTTTGCACTGCATGTTTTCTCAAGTGACTTTTTGGTGGACGTTTGTGTTTGGGATGCGGGGAGGTGCTGCTGACGTGTTACTGAGGTGAAAAGAGAGCATGCAGTGACACAGGCTATCACACACACCACCGATTATTTCATGCAAGTGACTGGTTGGGCAACATGATGCTGTACAGTCAGTGTCTTTAATATCTGCTTGTATTAGGAGCCTCATTGGTGCACATCAGTAACAGTTTGTTGTTTTGTGGCAATGTTGCATTCACAGGATGTTGCAAAAATGTGAGGAAAGATGATAAAAAAATAGTTCATTGTTCCGTCTGAGCCCCTGTGTGTTCAATATGAACGAAATAATACACTGTAAAATCTATAAACAGCATAATCTGTGAAATTTGAATAATTATTCTTTTTTTTTATATCATTCATTGTCATAATCCTCATTTCAGACCTCAATTCTGTTTAATAACAGAAATATTTCTTTCTAAATGCTCTCTCTTTAATTTCTTAGTGTCACTTCTCATTGCTCTGGTGCAGTCACCACTCTTTCACCTTTCAGCCAATCATGTGCCTTTTTCCCCTCTTAGGCGAGCACACTCAGAGCTGCTGCCAGATGCAGCCTGCGGCTCGAAGCGCTGCTGTAAATTAAACACAGCGCACAGATCCTAAAATCTCCCTGAGCTGGCTAACCAGACGTGTGTGTGAGCTTTATGTATTAGTTATTATGAGTTTTATTACTCAGCATCAGAGCAAAGCGCCAGAGTTAACAGTAGCATCTAACAGTCTGCAGCATAACTCTGTGGTCGCTTTTCCAGCAGGGGCTCACTAACTCTGAGTCTGGGGACACAGTCACAGGAGATGGACACTAACACACACTGACTGCAGTAGAAACTGGTCTTAGATCTGCTTAGTCTGACATGTGGCAGCTCTTTAACATGCCATTTCTCACCTTTTGAACTTGTAAAGGATGAAGGAGCCGGTGGCGATGATGCTGATTAGGAAAATGACGGCTAGAGCCCAAACACCCGGACCTCCAGCAGCTCCATGGTAGCCTGCGGTGGTGATACAGCCACATTAGCCAATAAAAGCAGCATCGTGTTTACACAGTCAGGACACAGTTTTCCTTTTAAAAATCAGCAAACCAGAGAGTAAAGTGAGAAAGAAGTGAGTCAAAAACTGCAGGAGCGGAGGGACAGAGGTGGTAGAAAGCAGTTCATCCAACGAGAAGAGGCCACCCTCATCAAAAAACGAGACCATTTTAAACCCAGTGAATGACAGTAAGGTGGAGGAAAAAGCACAGCACAGCACTGCAAAGACAGATTTAAACTGGATAAGGTTTGGATTTGTTAGGAAAAAGCACAGGAATCAGAGAGTGCCGAGGTTAAGTGCATCCATACAGAAAGCTGCAGTGTGGCTCGTGAACGCACCAGTCTCTGCCGCTGCGGCTGTTGAGTCATTAGAAATTAGACCTTGCCCTTTGAAATAAACCAATAACATGCCATTGTCATAAAAAAACATCCAAAATTGTACGTTTACAGAGCAAACTATGTGGAGTAAAGCAAATGTCATTTAAAGCTATCGTACCTGCATTTGGGTCAGCTAACATCACCAGCACCTGCAGACCTCCTCGCACCACGAAGCTGACGTTGTTGTCGTTGAAGGCCTGCATGATGGCTGGAATACGCTGAGGAGAGAAAAACACTTGTAAAAAACAGATGAAAAGTTGTCGCCATTTGGTAAGATGACCTGAATTTGTAAGGTATTTACTGAATGTGACATTCAGTGAAGGTGTTATGTTACCTTATCAACAAACAGGCTCCTCTTGGCTGGTTTGCTGTCCAGCGGGAGGACGTACAGGTCAGCGGTGGTGGGGAGGCCCGGCTTCACCACGGTAACCAGGGACTCCTGAGGGACACCTGTGATCTGTGGTCAGGTGGTTCAAAGTCAGCCACATGTTAAAGCTGCGATAAGCACGATTTTCTAAACAGAAAGTTCATTTTCGTGCCATTTCATTGTGCAGTCCCACCTTGGCGAGTGTTTTGGTGACCACCTGGCCAATGTCCTCCCTCCACTCTGGGATGTTTGGGTTGAAGCGGTCCAGGTTGGTGCTGAAGCTCAGGGGAATGACCTGAAAGTTATCTGGGAGTGGACAGAATTAAGATTAAACAGTAGAAACAGCCTCTGTATGTGTATGACAGGAGGGCCTTCACCTCAGTATGTGGACGTGCAGATGATCATTGTTAGCTTTAGCAGACAAAGAGCTGACAGCAGACAGAGGAGTGTGTACAGAGATAATAATTTGAGCAGACTAATACACACCGTTGAGCTAAACTCAGTCATAATTTAAACATAAAAGTCAACCTCTGTTATATCACTGTGCTGTTTCTGGAACAATTACCTCACCATCACTCTTTAAATAAACAAAAACCTGCAGCATCAAAATAATCTGACGTAATTCATCCACTGACACACTTTCCACCAACAACAGATGAGATCATGAATGAATATTTTAAGGGCACATTGGGAACACGTCGGGCTGCTGTTTGTCTCGATTTATCTGGATGACTCAGACCAAGAAACTCTGACTTTAACTATTTTAACAAATGACAAAACCATATCAGCTGAGGAAGAGCATGAGATGGAGCTTAAAGCTCTGTAAGAAGCTAATAAGGCGGTCTTGAGTCAAGTTTTTTTGGTCAAACTGCTGTTGCCAAAGTCCAGAATGAATTAAAAAACTGAAAATGCAAAAAAACAAAAAAACAAAAATACAATTAAAAAGTCTGATAATACAAAAGAGTCTCTATTCTGCTAATTTCTAGTTTAATTAATATATTCAGTCTACATTTGCTCCTGCATCAAACTCCAAGTCACACTGAAGTTCTGTAAGTGTCAGTGTTACCGTAGACTCGGACTGTCCTGGTGTCCTGCACCATGGAGCGGCCGTTAGACGCCTGCACGGTGACAGAAACCTCTCCTGCCTCTGGGAAACGAGTCAGCAGGCTGTTGTGCAGACTCAGTGTCGGCTGCAGGAGGAAGTCACCACACTTTGCTGTTAGTGAGATTAACTACTAGCAGTTATATAGGCACAAGAGTTGGTGGAGGTCAAAAACAGTCAACTAAAAGTAAAGAAGGCCAGAATGAAAAGTTATTCAGCTTTCAGCCAAAATGGTAACAACTGAATCTGCATTTCGATGTTAGTAAAAGATGAAGTTTTTGTTGTGTCCCTCACCCGCAGGCTGTCTCCAATCCACCAGTAGAAGACGGTCAGGTTGGCCTCAGTGGGAAGAACTACGGCTGTCAGATTGACCTCATGGTTTCTCCCGGCGATGGGAACCACCTCCAGGTGCACCTCCTGCAGAGGGGCTGTGAGAGGAGGGGACACCATTTACAAACTATTTCTGAGAGAAGTGTCACATTTTGTCCTTAGTTTGCAGGTCAAAGTCACATAAATGAAGTAATTTCTTCCATACGAGCGTTCCAAATAAGTGAAGTACAACATCTAAGGCCAAACCTAATTTAATCTTTCTAAAATACAGAGATGACGGTTCAGTGAGTCTCCCACAAGAGTCCTTATTATCATCTTAAACCCACATAAGAAAAATCCAGCTCTTTGGGTTTTAAAGCCACACAAAGACAGAGCCGCCTTATCAAAGTAAGAGGCTAAATTAAATAGAGAAGAGCCTCCAATCCTCCACTGACTGAAACGCAGATTTCCCTTATATGATAAAAATTCAAGTGTCAGGCGCAGTCAGTGGCGGAGAAGTAAAAAATGAGAAGTTGCCATAGAAGTGTCTACTTAACAGCAGGGGCGAGCGTTTGAAAAAGCTCAGACGCACGTACGAGAGATGACTGGAGCCGCCGCCAAGAGACGCTTTCATCATCCGCGTCTCTTGGAGGCGCTGAACAAAATGTGGGTCAAAGGAGCGCGCAGGTTACCGACACGCTGTGTGATGTGTGGGCGCTGAGAGCCGGAGCTGCAGACTTGAGACGTGACGCTCGGACTCCAGTCTGCCTCAGGTCTCGACTTACTGAGGACTCAATCTGAAGCTTAAGAAGTATATATATAAATAAAAGCTCCTACAGATGAATGATGAATGATCTTAACTTCTGAAAAGGCTGTTTGAAGTCACTGTAACACAGCTGTCTTGCCACTGAGATTAGAAATGTAAGAAAAAGTAAATGTCGGTGAAGCGCGAAGTGAATCCGGCTCACTGTGATCTGCTTTTCAGGACTTCGTTGTTACTACAAGTTGTCCATCGTGACACGAGCCCGTTCGTCCACGCTGACCGCAGTAACACTGCCCCCTCGTTCAGCTTTTACTGAAATGTCCTGAGATGTGCTCATTTTGAAGCCTGGAGCGACGTGTAGGGACAGATGGACAGAAACTCACGCCGCACTGTTGTTGTGAATGTTCCCGTTGAAGTGTTTGACACATATACAGGAGTTTTGGTTTTTGACTGTCAAAGTCAAACAGCCAGTGTTTGTACCACACAGCATTAAAGGAAAAACCTGCTTTTTGACTTGTAAGTGACACAACATGGTTCAACAGACGAGCCGCTCTCCACAGATCAGTGGCCCACCTGTGACCTGGATGTACATGGTGGCCTCGTCGTGCCCCGCCATGTTCTCCGCCTTCACCGTGACCTTGTAAACGCCCGGGTGTTCGTAGCGATGCTGGATCGGCTCGTCCGTCACCGTCAGGTTCTGGTAGATGGCCCGGACCCCGTCGCCGAGGTCCACCTGGTACTTGGTGCTGCTGGTGTCGCCCTGTGGGTGAGGGGAGGAGGCTTTTAAGCAAGTTCAAATCAAATGGAAGCGAACGGGGGAGGAACCAACACCGTCACCCTACCTGCTCCTGGTGGACGATGAATGTGATGTCATCTCCAGGCGCCACGGCCAGCATCTGCCCTTTGATGCCGACCTGGAGTCCTTTGGGGGGCAGCAGGGGGCAGTTGTGCTGTTTGCCGCTCTGCTGCTTGTTGAGCCCCCCCTCACACATGTTAGATATGACCTTCCTGTAGCTGGAACACAGCAGAGGGCGGAGACAGTGTGAGAGAGCGTGGACGTTTGAAGGACTCATTCAATATGTTTTCTTCTTTTTTCTTTCAAAGTGAGACGAGAAGATTAATATCATCCTCACATATGTGTATAAAAGACAGAGTGTGTGTGTGTGTGTATGTGTGTGTGTGTGTGTGTGTACAGACCCAGTGCTGGACTCGTAGGTTTGTCCTAGATGGCAGTCTTCAGGTGGTGAGTCGGGATCGTGCCAGAAGTCAGCGAAGCAGCGACTGCCCTCCATGTGGGACCGTTCAAAACCGTAGTCACTACGAACACACACGCACACACACACACACACACACATGCACACTTAATGAAATTCCTATTTTTTGGATTACTGTACCTTCACATATACTCCACCTTTTATTTTGGAATCTGATCGTATGATTTAATGCTGAAATGATTCTCTCCTCTTCTCTTATCGTGCACTCTGTGTTTATCTGTGCTGTATCTTTGGACAGGTTTCAGACATCAGGGGAAACTTGTTGTGTGTTCTCTCTACATGCTCACCAGTTGAAGTCTTTCTCGTTGCACTGGCAGAGTTTGGTGGTCAGAGCAGAGGTGTAGCTTTTCCCTTTGATACAGAACGCCGTGTCCTTCCTTCTCCTGAAACTCCGCTCCTGGCCCATAATGCACTTCTCTCCCTGAGGGTGGCCACGGAGAGGTGAGAATGCAGTTCCACATATAAGCACACTGTGAGCATGTGTGTGTGTCCGTGTATGTGTGTGTGTGTGCGTGTATGGACACTACCTGCAGGTCTGTGAGCTGCCAGGAGTCGTAGTCAGCCTCGGTACACTGACGGGGGAAAGACTGCCTGAAGTCCACTTTGACCAGCTCCCAGTCTGACCTGTAGCTGATGTGGCCAAACACACTGCAAACACACAAAAAACATGATTTAATATCATATGACCACTGGAGCTGCAGGACTACAAATGTAAAATTGAACCTGTGTGCGACTTCACACCATTTCATGATCCTGTAATTAGCAAAGAATCAGATTAACTGTAATCTCCATATCATCAATTTAAAGTTACAGTATCCAAGCTTTTAATGAAGCCTGTGACATTATACCATATATGACATTATTCACCACTAAACATTAACACACTGTGGAAGAAAACCTAAACAGATCTTTACATCTCTCCATTTTAGATAGTTTGACATTCTGGGAAATTCACTTTCACGTCAAGAGTCAGATGAGGAGACTGGTAGCACTCATATCTGTACTTTAGTTAAACATAAAGTCAAAGCCAGCAGCCGTGAACATGCAGTCTGACTGTCGAAATCCAACTCTTTTGCTTCTGAATCTCTTCATTGAAACTGCACATTATCTTTCCACCTCTACATACGTCACTCTGCATTCTGTCTGAACAGGCACGTAACCACATTTATTTACCAAGTAACTACGGAGAAGGCGATGAGGCATAAAAGTTTAATTACAGGTAGGACTGATAACCTCGTTAACACAGTGCCAATCTTTTTCCAAGACCCAGCGTCAACCGTTCATTTGTTTGCATTACCTGTGGATTATAACTTCACTATGAGCATAAAAAACTCTAACAATGCCATAATACAGCATCAAAGCCTTTCAGAAGTCCTCTTTTGTTCGTCACAGAGCTTCAGGGCTTCCCTCTCCACTAGATGGTGATGTTTTACAGCCCAACACGAGTAAGGTGGATGGTTCCTGATGTCAGCTGCCTTTTCCCTGCATGTCAGTCAGAGCAGTGTTTGTCAGTGACTGACATGTGTTGCTGTGCTGTGGACTGTTAATTCATCAAGTTGAACTTTATGCTTTTCAGAGAGCTCTGTGAATACAACAGGGGACATTATGTTTACGATAACAATGTAAAAAATGATCTTGTATATCTACAGTGGATCTACATTTTGTAGGGTGTCACTGCTCGACTGGCCCGCAGTAAAATGATCATTATTAGCTTCAGCCTGAGGTGTAAGAGTCAAGTCTTTTTACTTTGTTTGTGTGCTAATTCCCACCAGCCTCTGAGTTAATTTAGCATGTTTTTCCCCCCGGTTTTGAATAGCTACTCCAGAGCCATAAGAGCTCTGCTAGTGGACAAACAACACTCCAATCAGCTCGGTGAACAGAAATCAACATTCATTAACAGAGGGAAATGTGTTCCCTTAGTTCCCCTCATTAAAACACAGAGCTAAGAAGGAGGAGAGATTTGCGGGATTGTGTTCAGGAGTCATTTCCAGGCGAGTTCTGGTGCTGAATGAGATCAGAGGAGGAGGAGGAGGGTGCCCATGCTCTCATTCAGCAGCATGTGCGGTCTAAGCCCATTGAGAGTCTGTCCGGTCTCCCATATTTGACCAGCTGTCATTAGTATGAGTGGTGGACCATCTCTGCTCCCCCACCTGTCCTTGGCGCTAAGTCACTGCTCAAAGACTTCATTATGGGATGGCAGGCTGCGCCGTCAAAAATCGAAACTCAGTGGCAAGGAAATAGACCCTGGCTAATCTGTCAGACATGAGCTGCCCTCCACACCCCTCCTTGGCCACCGACCCTATCTCACCGGAGCCAGATGGGCGACGTATATACGTGTGTGTGTGTGTGTGTGTGTGAGAGAATGTGCGTGTCAACCCACAGGGTGTGTGTCTGACATGTGGCAGATAATGGCGAGTGAG
>JBAJHX010000042.1:15058339-15070415 GCA_037176925.1 Amniataba percoides | reverse complement strand
GCTGCACAAAGAGGAACTCCTTTATTGTCAGAGTGAGCTGTGTGATAAATGTCCTCAAGTGATGTCACTCGAGTCAGCGTTGGTTGGGTCTGAAGACTGCACGTTTGTAAATGGCTCCATCTTTGCTGCAGGCTGCCACCACAACAGTGGTTGCATTGTGGGTAATGTAGGCCCAGGTTTTAACAAGAAAGAGGAATTTTAAATTTGTACGAAGTTTAGAATCAATATTGCAGAAAGGGTTTGGAGGGAAGGTGTGCTGATGGACAGAGCCTCAGTATAGGCCACTATAGCAGCTCTCACCAAAAGCAAAAGCAAAAGCGCATCATGGGAAAAAGCAACATGAGCTTCACTCGTCCTGCGTCTTCAGGCTGATGTCAGTTTGTAGTTAGTGCCTGGCGTTGGGTTGCAGTATAAATCTCTTTTCTCTGTGCAGACATTGAGCCACCAGTTCCAGTCTCATTAAAAAGACAGCAGTTTTTTTTTTTCACTTAACAGTCCTGTGCTATGTTTGGACCAGAAACATTGATTGAAACAATTAATGAGCGTGAAGAAGATTAATAAATGTCAGGCGGAGAGAAGGTCACACACAGTTAAAATTAGAAAGAAATAAATAAAAAGAGGTGTTCTCGCTCACCAGCACCCATGATGAGACCTGGAGCAGAGTCTTTGGTGTGGACAGTCCCAGACACGTAGGGGTTGTCTGCCCAGCGCAGGTGGAGGTGGAGGTGACAATCGGGCTGCAAAACACAAACAGTGAGGATGGAGGTGTCGCGCTCCCACAGCGAATGCAACGATCCGCCATCAACAGGTTGTTAACAGCGAATTTCGATACAACACGGCAGCTATCAGTGAGCTGACGATGAGTCTTACCGCACAGATAGCTGCTAATCCTGCTGCAAATACAGCTCAGTGCAGGGATTCGCTGCTGCTAATCAAATGTGATCCTTAATGGGAGCTAATTCATTTCAGCGAGAGGATGAAACTGGACTTTGATCTTGCTGCTTTCAGCTTCTACAAGCCGAGACAGAGAGGACTTTCTTCATCAGTGAACAATAACTCTGAAGTAGGCAGATTGTTTTGTTTTTTTTCTTTTTTAGGACAACTGTTCAGGGAAGCATAGTTCCCATGACAACCAGTAACCATATTGCTGCCACAACATCCATGTTTGTGGCGACAGAATTACAATCACTTTTTGTAAAATAAGAAAGGGGATTAATAAAGTCAGTCACTGTCCTGTCTCACTGACTCACAGATCTGCATTCAGTGAAGACACTTTGCTCTGATGCAGTCTTCTCACCAGGCTCTTCTCTGTGTAACTAATTACTGCTGATCATTTTATGATGCACGTTGTTGTGCTTTAGATCCGTTTTTTTTCTAATCCGCCACGGTGAACGTCAGATGTCAGAGAGATCAGACGAGGTCAGTATGAGAGCAAACAGGCGTGTATGTGTGTTTGTATGCATGTAAACAAGTCTCAAACTGATAAACGTCTCCCTGACTGGCACGATGGCTCAAATGTGAAATGTGTGATGTGGGGATATCAGGCTGCGGGTGCCTCGCTGCACTTTTCAGTCTAGACCTGCAGCAGCGACTTTGACAGGAAGCATCTCACACACACTCCTCAAAGCACAACGCTCCGACGTCCTCCTCTAACCTCGAGTGTGTTCACATTCTGGTTGGCGGGTGCTGATTTTGACTGACTGCAGGAGCACAGTTTGCACATGCTGTGGAGCCGTAGCAGTATCCAGCATTTGCACATCTCAGTTACAGTGTGTCAGTGAAAATAATCAATGATCAGCTTTTGAAATCAACTCAAACTTTCATGAGGGTGTTGTTGTAGCTCAGCACTCTGTGTTTGTGTTGTGACACTTTGAAATCCTAAGAATGGAACTTTAAAGCTGCAAACACACTGCAGCTCTTTAGAGAGGAAAGACAGAAAAGAAGAGTTAGCGCTTACCGCTTTGCAGCTGATGGGCTTGCCGTTCATGTCAGTGGACGGTGGGGCCAACGCTTCCCAATCTCGCCCTTTGTTATAGGTGATGAGGGTGGTCACTTTGCCATCTATCTTCTGATTGGCCAGGAAGACCCCTTTGATTCCACGCACCTGAAGAGCAAAGTGGATTATAACAGCCGGGGTTAAGTTAAAACGATATGAAGTGCTCGTTCAAAGCGAGCCAAGGTAATTCTTGCTGGACAGCAGCCACTGGGGCTCTTCAGAGTTTGCAAGCATTAGCAGACGTTAGTCAGCATGAGCTACTGGTCACTCCAGATCGAGTAAGACTGCAGCAATAAAACTCCTACATGTATTGAAATGAACAAGGGTGCATTTATTTATGAATTGAACTTTCACTCATAAGAAGAGGAATGTCTTTTTTATCCTGTCAGAGTGTCTCAGTGGAACAGTAACTGGATCTTAACATTGTAATTTTCCAACATGGCCACACAAAGTGACAGCGTGGTGAAGTTATGAGTTCTTATAAAGACTCTGAAACATGAAACTGTAACTATATTGTAACTTCGCCTTGAATTATACAGCTACATTCAGAATAATAACCAGCACACTGGAGGACGTGCTCTTTAACTGTCCGCAGTGGTTGAAAGCTGATTACCCACAGTGCAACAGCCCTGCATGTTACTTTGAGGCTGAAAGGAAACCACTGACATAGAAACTGCAGGGCTGTAAAAGCTTAATTCACTGAAATCAATACATACTACTGCTTTTTTAAAATTTGTTTTAGCTCTGACAGTTCCAGACTGTGAAGGTGGAACATTAAACAGCAACACGGTGATGAAGACGACACGCCGTCTCCATCTGCAGACCATCTATTATGTAGCTCTGATGTTTAGACAGTGAAACAAGGTAATTGTTTAAATCAAAGTACATAAGTGCTTGTATTCTCTCTGGACTTCTGTCCGCACTTCATCTTCTTCTCTTCTTTTTTTGCTCTGTCTGCCTCAAGTTCCCCCCCCACGTGTGATGAGAGTGCAGCCTGGAGCGAGGGATGAGAGGAGGAGGAGGAAATGAGTTCTGTGGTGAGGGCCTTTGCCTACATGGTCCGCCGCCTCTTCTTTCTGTTTTTTTTCTCCATTACTTCCTCTCTCCTTCCTCCTTCCCGTCCTTGTTTCATGTCCCATTCATCTCAAGGCCTCGCCAAAACACTCGGGCGACGCAGAGATGAAAAATAGCTCGACTGCTAGAACATACAGAGCGAAAGTAAGGCAAGGCTGAGGCGGAGTTTCAGGATCAGGCTCAACGCGCCTTAAAGACTGTGTTCAGTGAAGTCCCACATCACGAGCTAAATACGTTCATTTGGGAATGGAACCTGTACATGTAGCTGTATAACTGCCTTTACTCAACTCCCCCCTCAAACAGCAGTTTTCCTGTTATGGCTTTAGCAACCGAGACTAATGGCAGCAGACCTGACAAGCCTTGGATTAGTCCACACACTGAACAGGTGTGTGTGTGTGTGTGTGTGTGCTGCAGTTCTAGTGATGCTCTGAACTTGTTGGACTGAAGAGCATTTCTCACTCTAACATAATGCTGCTGTGGTTAGCATGTCCTTAGCCTCACATCTACAACACTCTCTCCACTTCTGTAGTTTTAGGAGATCTTCTGTGACTCTGTTGGACTCAAGTCCACTTTCCACTCCAGCCAACTCATTTTTAAAGAATGAACATGACTTTGGAAAGAGATTAAATAACAGACTGTTGGTTTTGACCTGTTAGTGTGATTTGTTGACAACAAGAAAAATAGATAAGAGTCAGAAGTGCTCCACACTGATTGGCTGCTCTGGACTTACTTCATGTATTTTGAAACCCGCTCCTCCACCCCGTCTCACCTCAAGTATGTCAATGAGGACGTTCTCCTCCGGCTGCTTGGTGCTGCGAACGTTTTCCAGGATGATGGAGTAGTACACGCCCTGGGGGTCCGACTGGTACAGGTTATATGTGTCTGACTGGTACCACTCCTGGAGGGCGAGGAAGACCTGGTTCTCATCCGTACTCACTATCTGGACATCCTGGGGCAGAGATGGAGGGAGGAGAGAGGAGGAGAAGTGGTGGTCAAAAAAGGGGACAGTATATTCTGAGTTGGTGGTGTTCGGAGTGAAAGAACAGGCGAGTCGAGAAGTGCGAAAACTACTGTAACTGAATAAACAGAAAGAAAATGAATTACGAAAGCAAATGAGATGCCGGAGACACTCAGAAAGACCATTAAAGAGAAAACAGATGAAGGCAAAAACAGAAAAAAACTGATTAGACACTGAAAAATAAGACAAGTGGAAAACAAGAAAAAGAAGTGAAGGGGAAAGCAGAGAAGGAAATAGAAGCAGCAAGTGGTGACAGGTGGGGAGAAGAAAGATAGAGGGGGAAATGAATGAGGAAAAAGCAGATAAAGTGGTAAAAACAGCAAAGTCTGATTTGGAGAAAAGTTTGACAGCAACTCAGCGTGAGCCGGAGAACGTAATCCGATAAATACACAGCCACAGAGTCACAGAAACAAACCGGCGGAGATAAGATGATGCTTTAGCCACCCCAAAAAAACTGAGTTTGGCAGCTCAGAAAACGTGTTAGGTGTTCTTGTCAAAGCCCATGAGCCTCTGATGCAAATGGCTTCATCACTCATGAAAGACTGTAACGGCGGCGCAAAGAGCGACTCAGCACTTTCTCTGTGTTAGTGATTACATTAACATAACATTTGAAGATAAAGCCATCAGAGCGTGGGAGAGGGGGTGAAGTGCCCAAGAAGGTGTGTCTCGAATCATTGACACGCTGCCATCTTGCCCAGAAAAAACACAGGAGCTCAATTACCCTTGGATTTATGGTTGTGGCTCCGAGCAATAAGAGTATTGAAAGCTGTGCACTGATCTTCATATTCTTAAATGTAATATTTCAGAGTCAGCCAGCAAGTTGCACACATATTGCCAGCAAGGCAATTATGCTACACATATAAAAGTTATACAACTGGGAACATGGACCAGAGTCACTGGTTGATTTCTTTCACAGCTTTGCTGTGGGGGGGTTGGGGTGGTGTCAGGGTCATTTTCACATCCTAATCTTTGCAGTCTATGGATTCCTAATGAATCTTCAGTCAAGCAACTGATAAACGCATCAGTCACTTCACCTGTCAATTACTGAATATTTTATTATTTAAAGTCTCTGATTGGTCTGCTCAGGATCTATTTGGTGCAAAACCAACAGCATTATTAGATGTTGAGGTAAGTTTTTTGATCTCAGCCCTTTTGTTTCTCTCTCCTCGAAGCCAGACGCTACATCAAAAACGATTCAATTAATAACAAGCGCTATATGTTAGAGAATAGATCCTGTGCATCTGTCCGTGCACAACCACGAGATGTAGCATGCTGTTTGTCTCAGAGAAAAAGTACACTCTTCTTTGAATTCCAGGGATAAACAGTCCTTTTTGCATTCTTTCTTCACGGTTCCTCAATCACTTTAAAAGCATCGTGAGAATAACCAGGGTGGCTATTACACAGAGGGGCCACTCTGATGTCTTAAGGGACGAAGGAGTGTGAATGCAATGACGACCAGTAACAACCTGCAAGCAGCCACTCAAACACTCCATAATAGCGTGCTACTGTATCATCATGAAAGTCTTTGTCCCTGCCTGTCATTTGTTATGCAGGCAGAGTGGCTGTCATGTTTGGATCACGCATGCAACACCGCCTGCGAATGAGGAAATAAATGTGCAGTCGCAGTAATAATAGCATCTCGTGTGAGATCAGACACAAATATTTCACCTCATTCTCCTTGAATCCCCCCCCTCCGTCAACCTTTCCTTCCATCCCTTCTCCTATCGCCCTCCTCCAGTAAAGCGCCGCGCCGCAGCCTGAGTTTACGGCTGACAGCTCGGCTCAGGCAGCACTTTGGAGCTTGAGGAGGAGTTGGCACGGGGAAGTGTGCAAACTTCGACTCCTGCTGCCTTTTTAACATTCAGAGTCAGTCCTCCACCCACCAGAGAAACTAAAACATAATCCTACACTACAGAAGATGTGTGTGGAGAGGTGAGGATATAAATGCAAACAACACGCGTTAAAGCCAGCACACTTTAACACGTATCTGTCCTTATACATGCTGTGTTTTCACTGTATTCATACGATTTGATCAGCTTTTCTTTCGAGTCAGGACCAAGGCAGAGAGCAGCATGCCTGGTTGGAAGAAACCCAGTAAGTGGCCATGAAAAAGAAGAGATAGAGGAAAATAAATGTCTTTTTAGTGGTAAGGGTTGGAAAAATACTTGTTCAAGAACCAAAAAATGCCAAAATAGACCAATTTTCTTTAAAGTTAAGGCACTGAAAGAATTTTGAAGAGAATTTTATTTGAAAATTTAGGTCTGGTATTTGTTGTCAGAGGTCCAAAAGGGTGCCTCAACCAATTCCTGACCAACACCAATTCTTATAATCCACTGAGGCATTTCAGGAAACCAAACCCCCTTTCTGATATAATGTTTGGATGTATTCAGTAATTATCTTGCCTTTTTTTTTGTTTTTATTATCATTCTGCCATGTATGCACAGGATTCAGAGATTCATAGGAAGTAAATCATCCAGCACAAAGTCATGTCACTGACAGAAGTGTTTCCTGTTCACTTCAGCCGTATCAGATATGTATTCATTTACTGCTGATGTAAATCAAACATGTTCATCACACTGAAAACATTCAACTTGCGATGCATGAGGCAAATTGTACGGAAGAACAGCCACAGGAAACAGTCTATTTGTCACTGCTCTTAGCTCTTACTTTTGTAATGGTCATGAGTGTTTTGGAAGACACTGACAAATAATGTGCTCCTGTCATTAGGGGCTTTATGTATTTAGCTGTAAATGTTTTGCTCAGTTCAGTATAACCATAATATTGTATCATTTTATCCTGACTAATGAACAAGCTGAACACAATGAAAGAAGATAGTATGTGGATTAGAAATTTTTGGATAAAGAGAGCAAAATTAGGACCATAACATGGATTAGATGCAATTCTAACACTCTGTAAACTAAAGATCCTGTTGCTCTGTTTGCTTCATACATAGATTATAATCCCTTTAAACTGTGATCTTAATGGGAAGATTTGGGTAGAAAGGTACAGAAAATGTCAGGATTTACCATGGGTATTTGCACACTAACAGCCAGATGGCAACTCTGCAACTACAGGACCCCCCCACTGTTTACTGTATCTGCCTACTGTATGCCTTTACCTGAAGTCAGGTGCTTGCTTGTAAGCCTGCAGTTTAAATTTCCAGATCAAACAGCAGCCAAGAAACATGTGTGAACAGTCCTCTATTCTGTTTGAAATCTATGAATCCAATACTCAACAGGATTACGGTGAACGGCAGCTGAAAGCAGCTTTTCTCAGCGCTCGGTGAGCCGACGTACGAAAACACCAACTTAACTGAATGGATTTGGTCGAGATGAGAAAGGACGCTGATGATTCAAAGAGGCTGCTTTTGTAAGCTACAGCATGTAGAATAACCGCGAAAAGCAGTTTGAGTGTGTGAATACGACTGAGGCGGTCTGTCAAACTGATGCTGGCAAAGAAACTTCAAAGGGGGCATCAGCTCTCTAACAGTAACCAAACTCTGGGAACTACAGTACAGAAATGTTTTGAAGGGCTGAAATCAATATAGACCTTTAGGAGCTTTTGATACTTTCAACAAATGTGTTCTACAAGCAGAGACTCCATTTCACCAGCACTTGTAAAGAGCATGTGTTAAAACGGTATGACCGAGTAGTTAAAAAAGAAAATAAGTGC
This sequence comes from Amniataba percoides, assembly GCA_037176925.1. Taxonomy (NCBI): domain Eukaryota; kingdom Metazoa; phylum Chordata; class Actinopteri; order Centrarchiformes; family Terapontidae; genus Amniataba; species Amniataba percoides. The sequence goes on along the minus strand of JBAJHX010000042.1, from coordinate 15,062,655 downwards.
AGGCATTGGCAAAGTCTGCACAAAACATGGCACCATCATCAGACAGTCCACCCTGCATGAAAATAAAACCCAGTGCATCTTTAACTGCTTGACAAACTCGTGCCAGAAACAAAACCAAGGAGTCAAAATGTAGAAGAAGAATGTATGACAGTGCTGTGCAAAACGTAGTCTAAGCTGCTTTACCACCTGTGTTCCTTGGTCCATTTCTGGAGTCAGTGACATTTGAGTGGGGCTCTTACATTGCAGCATAGCTAAAGGTGCTGAATGTAGCACGATAAGGGCAAAGGAAAGACAAATGCTTACAGGAATCTCAGCATCTGGCACGCCGACTTGCGTGTTTTGAAAATGCCACCTGTTTGGCTGTGCGTTGTCCTTTACCCTCCGGCTGAAATCCTGACTTGAAATTCCGGGATATCTCTACCAGTGTCCCTCTTATTGGTGCTGCATCGCTGAGTGCCCTCTGAAACAAATACCCTCCATCCATCTCTGTCAGGCCCAGCAGCACCACAGTCACCCCAGAGACGAGGGCCACTGCAGGAAGTGAAATATCAAAGATCCCGGGCCCTCGAAGCTGCAAAAAACCACTGGAAGCAATAACAAACCACACTGAGCTCCATCAAACTGCCCTTGACCCGAACTCAGCATGGCGGTAATAAGACTAGAAAGGCAAAGTCAGACAGAAATAATGAGATGGTTATGGCTAAAGCTCACTTTACAGTTAAATGGAGAGTGTCTGCGTGCGGGAGACACTCCATGCACATCCTCACAAATGTAAGTACCTCGTGTGGGCCGAAAACAAACCACAAGAATGATGATAAGCGTGATTAGTCAGCTGAAAAGCACACACGGTGGTAAAACCCCACACCGTAGCATGAAAGCCAGGGAGAACGAGAGGAGACGTGGGAGCTGCCACAGCCGAGCGGGGTGAAGGTGAGTCAAAGGAAGCGTGAAATGAAAAGGTGAAACAGATGTTGCGCCGCTCTGTACGTTTCTGTACATCCTGTGTTACTTCTTATTATATTATCAAATGTCCTGAAATAGAAAATAAGATGTGCTGTTACTTAAAGGCATATGTGCTTTTATACATATGGAGTTTTTGAGAGGCTGACTACTAACCAACATGTGTGTACAGTGTATCATCCATCTCTGATATTCTTTGTGATTTCTTAATTTGTCAAAGGGGCAGCTGGGGATTGAAAAGCTAACCCTGCTATTAATGGACGAGCAGCTCTACCGCCGCCCAGTCGAGCCAAATGGAGTAATTTGATTGTCCTCTGTGGTAACTGATATTATCGTGTGATTGGCCCCCTTAACAAGCCATCCTTGAAGTGGGATCATCGGGGAGCTGCTGTTATCCCAATTATTGCTACTTGATTGAGTTAGCTTGATGTGAGATATACAAGGCTGGGAAAAATAATACCCATAGCAATAATACCCACAGCAGAGATATCGCTGAACGGAATCCGGGCTTTCGCTGAATTGTTCAGTGTGAAAGTTCTCTCTAACAATAGGCTTGATTTAATTTATCTTGCACCACCATGGGGTCCCTGTTTTAGGTATTTGTTGGACAACTCTCAGTTGCACTAAACAAGATGGTGAACACAGAAAACATCAGCATTGATCCTGTAAGCATGCTACTTTAGGCACACCTAGGCTGTCATCTTATATCAATTAGTAAGCAAAATACAAGAGATTTATGAAGATATATAACATATATATGTGCGTCTGTGTGTATATATATATATATATATATGTTCATACGAAAAAGAAAGTATTTAATCTGGTATTGAAGAGCTAGGTGCTGGAACTCTTCATTGTCTGTTCACCCCATCAGTGGTCCACCTCATCCTGCCGGTCAACCTCCACCAAATAAACTTTCCAAACTGGAGGCTACCCTGCAGTCTGGATTTTACCTGGACTTCCTTTATCCACACTAAAACTGCCATCATGTTCCTGAAAGCAAGAACTTCCTAAAAGCTGCCCATCATCTCTGCTCCACCTGCCTCGTCGGATTACAGTGCTGTGCGTTGCTGAATTTGCCCTCTCCACACTGGTGGAAGGGCTCTTGCTCTTCTTTGATCATCCTGCTGAGGCACATTGGACGGTGGTTCTGTTTGGACTGGACTTGTCACACCGCAGCAGAATCCCAGTATCCTCTTGGCTATGAGGGATGAGACACAGACTGTGACTCCAGCTGTTAACTTGCCTGTGCTTCCCCCAAACTCCAATACATCAGTGCTAAACGCTCTATTTCATGCAATATGCTAAAGCTCTACTACTTTATTCACTTAAGAAGGGGATTTAAAAAAGCCCCTTCCTGATGCCGTTCCTCATACTCCTGTCGGAAGCTCAGATTCAGTCCGGGGTCGTCTTAAAAAGATTAAACTGCATCATTACTTGCAGCATTGCTGAGACTTGGTGCGAGGAGTGTCTCGCTCATTTCATTAAAAAATGGACAACATCTGATGCCAGATTTCCCCCCAGCAGTCAGCTGTGACATAATAGCCTCTTCAGCGTGCTCGCCCTCTCTCAGAAGCGTCGAGCTCATTTCCTTTCACACTCTAACAGATCCCATTAATCATTCAAATCCTCATCACGCTCCTTGGACATTATTCACACTGAATTCTGTAAAGAGGTCTTTGATACGGTCGGCCCACACATTTTACCTTTCGCGGAGACTCGCTTCCTTTAATATACCCTCTTGAAGATGAGTTCAGTCCTCTTGGTAATTACGGGCATGTTTCCAGAGCGCCTTCCTGTCAGAGCTGTCGTTCCACAGCGCGGAGAAATCAGCCAGAAATCAGTGGCCACAAACTGATTTTGACTGCTGATCAGATGCAGTTATAGGCTCGCACGCATACAGCTACCTGTGACAGCAACATGACTTCTCTCACCTTCGACCTCAGAACCTCCGCTCCTGAGATACGCTGACAGTACGTTGTGTGGCGTGCCGGCAACACCAGCTCCTGTACATACGTATTCCTCACTTCCTGTACATGCTGAACTTGTACGCCAGAGAATCTCATTCGTCATCATCAGACAGCTGCTGAGTGGCCTGTCCTTTTAACTCCCAGCGGCCGACAGAGTTCTGCCAGACTGACCGCCGCACTTTGGTGGATGGTTACACTACGTATTGGGCGTGTTAGTGGAAGTAATTGTTTCGTGTGCTACAGAATCATCCCAATTCAAGGTCAGCTTGCTATCTTTCAACCACATCAACTCATTTGAAGCAGGACAGTCAGATGCGTCTCAAAGTCAAGCCAGTTTTATTCAAATGAACCAAAATAACAACTGTGCAGGTGTTAACGTGTGAAACAGGACACTCGTGTATCATAACGCGTGTGATGACCTGCATCGTGACACCGTCAGCGTGTGGGCTCGCACAGAATCTAAATGTCTGCAGGTGCTGTGACGTGTTTCGCAGCGTCAGTGCGTGATCCCCTCCGGAGGGACAGACACCCCCCCCCAACCATGCACATGCCTTCTCCCACACATAAGCTGCTGTTTATAAAAGAGGAACGTGTGGTAACAATGTCACCTTGTCGTTCTCGTTATTTACATCGTTGCATCAGCTTTTCTCTGTTGCTGGTCTTTTCATCTCATCCTGAACTGTGAGGGAATTTGTAAAGTCTGTTTCAGTGCGATCTCTGTGGCTGAATCATTGGTCTCTCTGATGTTTAGTAATGATGACTGAGATGATGGTTTACAGACACATATGATGAATTATAAATAAGTCTGCTGTGGTGTTGGGAAGGAGGCACTTCTTATTGTCAGGTCTCTCTGGCAGACACTAGTATTGTGATACATGAGCATTTAAGGTTCCCTCTAAAGGCATCTCTGGCTAAATGTAGAAGGTGAAACAAGACTGGAGGTTTGAAAATGATTGAAATTTATAAAACAGACTGTGGCAGACTCACAGCTGACTAAATCTGCTGACAGGAGTGTGTCTGTATATTTACATCTCTGCAAACACGCAGGTTTAGTCGTGAATTTTAGGCACGTCTGATCTCCCGTGCACCGTCTTCCACGTGTCTTCCAGACACCGGAGTGCTCCTCTCTGTGAGGAAGACATTGTGGTGCTGGAGCTGTCTGTACACACTGTGGTGGTCTAGTGTTGGTGGAATAAAGTGTTAAGAGGACAGAAAGAGATTACAGCTCGGGTGATAGACAGCACGAGACGAGGATGGAGGCAGAGCAAAAAGGGACAATTATTACCTGTGATTTCACAGCCCAGCAAGCTGTGTGTGTGTGTGTGTGTGTGTGTGTGTGTGTGTGTGGGTGTGTGTGTGTGTGTGTGTGTGTGTGTGTGTGTGTGT
>JBAJHX010000042.1:15033695-15048806 GCA_037176925.1 Amniataba percoides | reverse complement strand
ACACACACACACACACACACACACACACACACACACACACACACACACACACACACACACACACACACACACAACCTGTAAAAACACTCACATACTAAGCACACACACATTTTCCCTGCACCTGTGCGACTACGATGGCACCGCCAAGGAAACTGTACGGTGTGTGTGTTTGTTTGTTTACACGTGTGTCCCTGCCTGTCTCTCTGGTGGCCTGACAGTGAGGAGTGTGAATGTGTGTGTGTGTATCGACGCATGAACAAGGTACACTTGCTTTCCTGCACATCCATCCCCCTTAATGACACACACACACAAACACACTCTCTGCCAGCCTCCACATACCCACAGCTCATCCATCAATCGACACCCCCCCCAATCTTTCTGTAGCCCTGTCCCTGTTGGGTGTAAACCCAAAAAAAAAGTCTTGGGTGTAAACCCCCCCACGGTACGGCCCGCCACAGCTCCACGCCGCCGCAGACGCTCCCACGACTCCGTGTCCTTCTTTGTCGCGTGCCACCGTTTAACCTTGGCGGTGCCACGTGTGATGGGGGGGGGGCACAGGCCAAACAGATTGGTTTGGCATGCCTGATCGCTCCGGCCCCCCTCGACTATCTATCTATCTGGGCACGGAAGCAAAGAGAGGAGAATGAGAAGGAGGAGGGGTGGGGGACCATGTGGCGCTGCCTAGCCCCAGGAAGAGCTCTCGTGCCTGGGCAGCTGGCCCACACAGACAGCCTCTCACGCTCACCCTCCACAAACACAGGCAGCCTTGTTCGTCCTGACAGCTTTCACATTGCAGGCAGCATCTTTCAGTGTGTGGGTTAAAAGACTGCGCTCTCTTCAGGGGATTTAAGAGACGTTTGTATTTTTCTACAGGGGAGGTTTCTAGACAAATAGAAGGTGGCACTGCAAATATAAAAAAGATATCCTTCATTTTGTCCTTCACGATCTGTCACTACTCTCTGACTTTGCCTGCTCAGGTTTATTTAGAGTGGGGGATTACGGGTTGGGAGACCCAAAGGAGGTGAAGTCCAGACACACACACGCACTAACACTTTGACAAACCCACACAATCTCAAATACACACTACTTCTATTACCCTCTTGGCCCTTGCTGGGGAGTTAAGCACTAACCTGTCTGTCACTCTGCTGATATGATAATCCTGATTTGCTGTTGTTGGCCCCCGGGGGGCCCTGACACCCCTCCTTAACTTACCCATTAATTTTCTATTGCCCCCCCCTCCCCACACAGAAACACACCCCGCCCACGGCAAGGTCAACCATTCATCTCCTCTATTCTGTGCACCCACAGCGCAGGCTGTGCTGAGACCTGAGCTGTCTGATGGGCAGAGCGTGTGTGAATTCTCCACCTCAGCCTCAGTCTTGTAGAGGAGTGACTCTCCAGAGACGATCCACATCTAATGCCTGACAACCAAGGCCTCAGACGACTGGACACACAGTCACTGCTCACAGCTGCACACATATACTATAGATTTCTATGACAATGTGATCTAATCTGAGTGATTTTTTACTAAATCAAAGACAAGTCCCACATGTGACATGCACATTTTGCATGCTCTAATGAGTATATTTTGATTAGTAGGTACACCCACAGATGTTGTAACAGGGATTAAGTGTGTCTTAGATTGAAGGTTATAAACCAAAAAGGTTGGTACATTATTGCAAAATGTGACCTTTGTAACTGTTTAAAAAAACGAAGGGATGTTTTGCTTTTTCCAGCTGAGAACATGCCTTTGCATTTGTTCCCCCCCAACTTGCATCTGCATGTGGCCCCTGCACTGCCTGTTTCAAATTCCATTTACAACACACCTTTATTCCTTTGCCTGCAACTCAGTGAGGGAACTGCCTCTCTCTTTTGTTTGGTCTTACTTTTATTATTCTATTCTCCTGTCTTTTAAACAGTTTTGTTGCATTTGTATTGTATTGTTTAATGTTTTTTTTTCTATTTTTGGTTGTATAGCACATTGCATTGTGTTTTATCAATACACTTGGACTGGATCACATACAGTAAGGACATTGATTGTTTGGGGCAAATAAGCAAAGTCAAATTTGTGCAAGTACAGCAATGTCAAAATTAGCTTTAGGTGACTTGTATGGCTGGGTTAGTGTTTTTAACTACTGATAGCACTGTGATGTTTTTATGAGTGGATCCTTGTTTCGTTTTTATTTTGTGTGCGCTTGCAAGGATTATGTGACAAACAGTCCACAGATTGACAGCTGGTGGCAGGAACATGCCAATTATTGTATCAAGATGGAAACAAAGGTAAGAAAGAAGACCGAAAACAAGTAAGATTTTCAAAACATCTGCTCTGCAAATGTTTTCTGAGGAAGTAAAAGCATTCAACTTCTTCATTAGAACACACATTTCAATTTGCTGAATGTAAATTCAGCTTTGTTTTCTGGTACCTGTTCATAATGAGCAGGCGAAATGAATTTGTTTTCCCCACAAACAAAGTGATGCTTGAAGCTTGGTGATGAAGTGACCGTTTGCTCTCTCGCTTTTCCTCGTCGATTTCTCATGTTTGTAACTAGTCAGTGGTTTGAAATTTATTGTGGCAAAGTTAATCAAAGTGAAACTCCACACATTTACACGCCTCTGTGGGCGAATATTGGCAGTTCCATTAAAGTACATACATATCGAGTTGAAGTCTCACTGTACTGCCTGTGTGTGTCAGGGATGAATATGGAAACGATAAATGAACAGATGGAGCATCACTGTACCTCCACTCGTGTCTTGCATTTCCATGTGCACCAAATCAGGGTCCACGTCCACACCTGATACTGACCTGAAACACAAAAAAATCAAGAATTACAAAGGAAAGTTAGTAAGGAAAGTGCATTTATGGAATAAACTTAGATGTACATAACACATGAGCAACATAAGAAATCTTTATTGTCAAATGGCACTGGCTTCATTTTTTATGTTTAATATATATTTATATTTATATAGACCAGAAATAAACTCACAGACCAGAAATAAGCAAATCTTTCCCTTTAGTTAACCCTTACTGTACCTTTAACATAGTTTATTTGTCATGACCACAATCTTTCCCAAACTTTAAGTTACCACAAGAAAATAGTATGCAAATAATCATTTTACAAACATAAAAAAAAAACACTGAAGAAAACCAGGATCTTGTAGAAATGTATAATATCAATTAGTTAGTTCCACATTTAGCCTTGAAATCTTAGTTACTTTAAAAGGAAATGTAATTCTGTTCAAGTCAACTGGTATCATTTCCCTTTACAGTTTTTATTCATAGATCCATCAAACTCTTATTAAATCAAGACAGATTTTTTAATTCTTGGACTAATTCTGTTTATAGATGAACAAATACTGTTACCAGATGTATATCCATACCTAGAAAAAACCTGATTGCTACACCAAAGTGTAGTGTGATTAAATCGTTGACCCAGCAGAGTATATCTACAGATAACCCAGTAAATACGCACAGCTCAGCTCTTCCTGGAAAGTGCTCTCAGATGTGCTCAACCTTGCCTAACATGCTTGAAACCTCCAAAATGTTATGCCCCTTATCCTTCTTAGAAGCAGGGCGACATACACTTGGGCACACTCGCTCTGCGTGCCCTTCAGTAAGCAGTAAACTAAGCAGTTCATCTGATTAGCAGCGCATAGTGCAGTCTGTGAAATTTCCCCTGCCAGTAAAGATAGAATGGAGATTTAAAACCTCGTTACTTTGCCTATAAAGACACTTTATGAGCAATTAGCAGGCCGTGGAGGGACGAGGGAGGACGGGAGGAATGCGGGAGAGGAGATGAATCGCAGGAAGTGCTACAGTACAGGATCTGCTGCTCCTGGATGACGAGTCTTCGTCAAGTGATCTGTGTGCGCAGTTGGCCTACTGCTCTATTAAAAATCATGACATCCAGGCAATACCTACATTACGACTTCACTTCTCCATTAGAGCAGCAGAAAGTCAAGCTGCCTTTGGGACGTCACAGGTGATGATACCTGTAAAGATTTAGCTGAAGTACTTCACACTTTACAGCACTTATTTTCATCACAGTCAAATCCAGTTGACCTCCGTGAGTGTTTCATAACTGCAGTTCCACCAACATCTGAGAAAATCAGCACAAAGCAGGCAGTTATCCCGCCTGGCCAGCAAAACCCTTTTACTGGTCTTGTTCCCCTTCTTTCTGAAACAATTTCACTTTTCTAATCATCAGCAGTGGAAAAAGCATCTTCTTTTACTAGAGTTTTACTGCAGAAACTGTAGTGTAACATATGTAAAAACACTCTCAAAAGTAGGAGTACACTTTCTGCAGTCTAAACTGATCCTCCTTGGGCTGATTACTGGTAACTGTGTGGACTTTTTTGAGGGCAAATAGGTAGGTATGTCCTCCCAAGCAATAAAAGATACATGCATTTATTGTTGAAAAATTTGGTAAAATATTACATTTACTTTCAAATTTGAAGGTTTTACTGTTTCCTTATTAGTTCAAGGCAGATCTTTGCTTGTAGGCTTTGCTTGAGTGGCCTTGAAATAAAAGGAATATAAAAGTGGAAGGTGCTGAATCCTGAGAACAGATATGAGTCATGCATACTGAATATTGAACCTTTTATAAGCAATATTCTCTCATTCAAATGGCATTTTTTTGGACAAATAAATCAGGAGAAAGTGAGTTTGGTCATGTCTGAGGGTACAAAGAAGTATCCAATGTCAAGAGTACAGCGGTTCTTTAGGAGGGCACTGCGCCAGTGACAAGAATGATTTTAATGATTCATAAATAAATCTAATCCTCATAGTGCTCCCAAATCAGTAGTGATCTGTGAGGCAAGTGGTTAGTTCTTCCATGATAAAATACATACAAGAGATCAGACCTTTTACTACTGGTGAGGGAAATCTGGGCAACTGCTGATCGGTTATTTTAACTGTCAGGAACTATAAGAGGCTGCCACGAGAGTCCGCTCATAAAACTGGAAACCTCTGACAGATGAAAGCGGATAGAAAAGGACCAGAAAAGAAAGCTTCCACAGGTCCAAATGTGTCGCGCCAAAGCGTCCTTGACCGAGACTTTGAACCTCTGCCTTCTCACTCAGCGCAACTTACTCTGGATAAAAGTGTCAGCTGCATGCTTGAAATGCAAATGCAAAAAAAGATTGAAGGTGAAAGCACACTCTGTAGTGGCTATACATCATTTATTCATTCCACTAACGTTTTGGTCCAGTTAGACCTTCATCACTGTCTAAGTGTGTGGGATTTCCTTCGCCTTTGGTCGGGGAGGTAGAAGCAGAGTGACTGAGACGTGCTGAAGGGAAGCAGGGGAAATGGGCAGACATGACTGATAGAGAGATACGGGAGCTGATACACAAAGAAAGGAGTATTGATTTAGAAGGGGAAGGGAGGAAGTGCAACATGCTGTAAAAACATCCTCCCTGGGCTGGAATTCGGTTTCGTCCTGGCTCTGGTTTCACCGCCTCTCGATTACGCTTTTATCCACGCGCTTTTCACAGCATTTCATTTTTACGCTCCGGCCTCAAATGTTTGTTTTTGTTGTCGGCTATCATCCTGCGAGATGCCAGTTCAATTTCAAAAACTGCTGTTTCTTTTCATTCAGGATGACAAACTTTACTGCCCAGCATCACAAAAACAAGGTCCACAGGAACACATTTGGCCGGACCACCCCAACAGCAGATTGGTTTTAATGAGATGTTTTTTATGTGATTTATGTGCGCTGGCTGCCAGACTCCTGTTCTCTTGTTGCTTTTATGACTGTTAGGCCACAGGCAAGGCTACGGCCGGAGCCAACCAGCAGCTAACTCCATCTACTCCGACCACACACATTTACAGCACATGTATGTGCAGGCATGTCCGCACACATCCACTTTTTAATGGGAGGAGCAGGTCGCAAAGGTTACAGGCCTGAATGCATGAGTGTGTGTGTGTCTGCTGCAGGCGATTTCACCTGAGGCAAATAAAATACAGCAATATATGGTTCAGTTTCAAGGTGGCAAGAACTCAATAGAATAATATGATCTTCTGCTTCGGCTACTGCAGATTTAGCCGGACCAGATAAGACCAGATTACGTTGATCAGCAGCTAACTGCGTCTGTCCACAGTTTGATCAGTTTGATGCAGGGCAGTGTGCAGCAGGTTTGTCAGAGCTCACGCCGGCTGGAAAGGAGGCTGATGAGTGATGAGATGGGCTGGAAAGCAGTAACAAAAAAAAAACAAACTGCAGAGTTGGCTGATTGTTCTTTGTGGGTCTCTAAGCGTGATGGCTCGATCCATTGTTCATGCATAAATAATGTTCAGTTTCAACTTGGAGTATGGAGGTACAGTCGTGACATAGCTGGCCGAGCTTAGCGTGAGAACTGGTCTGTACACAAGGTTTAGTGTTATCGTGCCTGTGCAGAGAACAAACCGAACCTAAATCTGCGCTCTGTAGCAGCTGCGAAAGGAAGTGCTGGGCAGATGGATAAAACAACAGGTAACATCCCCGGCCACTACAAAGCAGCTATCAGCTTCAGCTCATGTACACGGCAAACACATGAGACACACAGTGTTACTCAGCATGCCTTCTTCTGCTCTTTAAGATAAGATAGGACTCAGTACTTTGGGTTGACATCAACTTTCTCACCTCACTCACAGAAAGATTGCAACTAAGCTCCTTTCTCAAAATGTTGTACTATTTCTGAATATGTGAAATCTTTTCAAAGCCTGTGTTAAATGTCCATTTCTCTTTTGTTTCAAACTAAAAATGGGAGTATTTTCTTTGCGTCTTGTTTCTTGAGTCTTAAGGATTGGAAGTGAGATTGAGCTATCTCTTGTCATTACAGGGGTCGAGCACAAGGATCCCAAGTCTGATCTCAATTATGCAACTTTATTCTTAAGTAAGGTCTGTTTATCTCCCCCGTAGCCTCCCTTCCTCTCTCTCCGCCACCTTCTCATTTCAATAGTGCAGTGTGGATGATTTGTGTGTTGGAGCTGCTGGTATAAATCAGAGGTGTCTGGGCATACAAAACAGCTCATTTGCTACCGCCGGCAAGAAGAAACAAACTGCTGGGAGTTTGCGATGACTTTCTGACCTTCAGGAGATGAGAAAGAGCGTCGTCAATTGTATTTAAATGCAGACTGGATGGGAAGGAGTGCGAAGAAACAAAGTTGGGAAAGGTGGAGGAGGTGGTAAAGTTGACAAGGAGTCAGTGGAAGATGATAAAGAGGGAGAGACGCCTGATACAAGATAAGATGAAGGCGAGAATGAGGAGGGGAAGCATTGGAAGAGATCGCTCTCAAGCTGTGAAATATTACATGTGCAGGGAAAAGCCATGTAATTCCGCCTGCTGAGGGTACTTTTTCTGTCACCGGAGCCACAAAACTATCAAGAGATTCATCGATATAAAAAGGTTCTGCTGCATAAACTCCGGCGCTGACAGCTAAAATCCTGCTCACATTTCTAATTTAAGAAAAACTGGAAGAGTTTCTCGTGTTATGGGGCAATAAAACTGATTTATTAGTATGTGGGATATAAGTGCCGAAGATATAATTTTATTGAACAATATTGTGAAAATGATAACAAAATGGGATCAGGATATAGGAAAAAATAAACTTATTAACTCTGCAGGACATCAAATTTATGTTTGACAAAGTTTGATCAAAATATACTTCCTGGATTGTGTTAACAATTAAATGAATGTCTAATTTTTTTAAAGCAGGAATGTCAGTAAATCACTCCGCACTGATCTTTCATGATATTTTTTGTCATTGGTTCATTGGCACTAGAGGCAAAACTAAAGCTAAACACAGGTTTTATTCTCTGATGGCTTCAAACTCAGCAAACCTCACCATGACAACAAGCCTCAGCTGGGGGCACAAACCCAAACTGTCATTTGTGCACGTCTACATCCAAATCCAAACAGGACATCAGGCGTTGATGAATGGACACTGGACAGGTCAGCTAGCTGTTTCCACTGAGGTTACAAACCGAACATGTCCTGACTCCAGCGTCATACCTCACCCACAGGTTTGATGTTTCTGAAATGCTAAACTATTTCTTTATAAGCCAAAAGGAATGAGAGTATTTCTGTTTTCATGCACTGCAGCTATGAAGACCTTTAATAATATGGGAATATGTGGAATTTTACCATGCCACAGATTTCACTTCATTCACTGTTTTGTCCTTATTATTTTGTTACATCCTTTTCATATCTATATCTCACTCAGCCCCTTGTGTCTGTTCAGCAAGGCCTTACATATTTCTTTGTGATCAAGGACGACTTTGCCACTGCATCTTTTTAATAGGAAGTAAAGAATCGGACAGCATGGTATGTCCGTCAGTGAAGACGAGCTGAGCTATTCATCCAATATAAAGCTGAACTGACCAGAAGACTCTGTCCTTGGTCACCCGCTCCTGAAGCAACGTCCACTTGCGGCCCAGGTCCGTGGAAGCAAAGAGCTGGAGACAAAAAAGAAAAAAAAAAAAAAACAGAGAGAGGACCACAATTAGAAAGCATGTAGCATTAAATGATAAAGCCTAACCTGAGCCCTATTAGCAACTGGATCCTTTACACTGGAGGATAAATCGAGAGTCCATTTGGAAAAGAAAAAGTTCACCCAATCAAGCTACTGAATTTCACGGTTCACCAAGTTAAGACTGAGCTCAATTAATTATTAATCATAGCAGGCTCGCTGTGTGAGTGTGTAATACTTTATGAGCAGCGTGTTTGTAGTGGTGTGTGCGTGACGCTCGAGCTCGTGCGGCATTGATCGCACCCTCTAATGAAAGTCTATTGATTCCTACCCACAAGGTATCCTTGATGTCTGAAACGAACAATTCACCACATAAACTTCCTCCATCGCACAAAAACACAAAGACTGTTTTTTTTTCTCTCTCTTTCTCAGCACATCCTGTCCATGTGCTGCTCGTAACAGCCCTTTCTCCCTCGCCGGCGATCAAATGCATCACTACCAGCTACGAAAAAGAAGAAAACTACGGCTGACCTTGATAGAAATCTGCCTCTGCCCTCGCACACTTTCTTAATTTGCACGTGCTGCTATGCGTCCTCCCATCATCCTCCAGCTGAATGATTCTTTTGTTCTGTTCGAATGGATTCCTCGCCGCCATGTGCAGCCTGCCCATATGGAACAGATTAAAACCTAATTGAATTTCTTGTTTAATTACGTGTAAATTATTCAAGTTGAGGAGGAGTTTAGCTGGCTCAAACTTATGAACTATTGGACCTGACCCACCTCTGTTTCCACTGTACAGTACGCCTCTCGCTTAGGAGCTGTGTGTGTGTGTGTGTGTGTGTGTGTGTGTGTGTGTGTGTGTGTGTGTGTGGCCAAAGGAGGTGTGCAGACGTGTGTGTGTTCAGAGTTGTAAAACGCTGCTTGACACTGATCAATTCATTAATTTGTTTTGATTCATTAAAAGTTGGAACAAAAGTGCTTTTTTTATGAAGTTCATTTTCGATAGTCACACGAGAAAAGTCTCATTGTTTGTGCTATTGGTTTTTGACTCTTTTCAAATTAGATGCTAGTTTCGTAAAAGGACAACAGAATAAGCTTGGAAGAAAGAAAAGTGATACAAAAACAACAAATGTCTGAAATAAATACACAATTACGAGTGAATGCATCATAATGAAAAGATAAGATGTGAGAAACAGCAGAAAATAATAATCAATACTTTGAATTAATAAAAAAAAAAAAGCAAATAAAATGGGCAAACACATCAGCATGTCGAGCTGTCTTCTGTTCTGACAAACAGGATGCTGTGATGGTGGCGGTTGGGAGAAGCGCAGTATTTAGTCCCGTATGAAAACACTGTTGTGGTTAAACATCCTCCATCGCTGCCAAATGCATGGTGCTAGCTTTGTGTGATTACCATAAACAAATGAGGGAGTGCTGGGCATAATTAGCTGCCTCTGCTCCACTCGGTGGTCTTGTTAACGTTAGCAGATCTTAAAATCAGAATGACATTTATTACGAGCCGTGTTGCTGACCCTCCCTCTCTGGTGTATTTAGATTTCCTGAAGCAGGAAAAAAAGACATAGAACTCATTTGTCCATCGTTTGCCACTGGTAGAAAGAGTGACTGCCAACTGTTTAGCATGTTGGGCCCCTAAGATGACCTAATGAGGCCCTCATCACAGTTTATCACCTCAGCCTGTCTGGACAGTGTCATCCTCTCAGACTGTTTTATTTAAAGAACTGAGGGATTTCCTCCAACTAATGCACGTCTATAGATGCTGTGTGTGTTTGTATGCATGTGTATCATGGGCCTGTGTATGTAATGGAGAATAACAGAGCGTAGAAATGGAATTTCCACAATTGGGAATTAAAACATTAAAATAGTGAAGCTTGGCAGACTGCTTTGACCAGCGTCGGCCTCTTCTGGCAGCTCTGCTTCTTCTTCTTCGGTGAATCATCTCGGTGCCTCGCAGCAACAAGACATAAGTTATACATACAACAGCAGTGTCCCACATGTACTGCCATGTTAGAGCCAAGGAAGCAATTAACTCCACTTTGTAGCAGAGATGGGAAACAGCAGTGTATGACATAATATCTGCTGTACAAGTGTGCGTGTGAGCTTATTAACCAGCACCTGAGGGTTAATTAGCCCATTTTAACTGTGTTTATGTCACAGAGAAAACACCAGGGTGAGGCCTTCACTTGTCTCTTAGCACATGTAGCAATGTTTACCACTAAGCAGCGTGACCAAATACATTCAGAGTCTGAGAGTGTTTTTTTATGGTGTAACTTTAAAGCAGATGATTCATCATGGGGACAAGTTTTAGAACAGTAAGCCCCTTTTTGTTAGCTCAACTGGCAGAGCTGACTGTCAAAGAAACTTACCTTTATCTGTCTTTAACTCTTTCATTATTTGTCTTCTTATATCGCCTTGTGCTTCTTTAATGTCCTGTCTTAACGCTTTTGCCTTGTTGTTTAATGGTGTTATACAAATAAACTTGAGGTAATATAATCCTTAACGGACAGAAATAAATACAAGTAAGTTGAAAAAATGAAAGGTATATAAACTAACAACTAGAACAGAGTAGTAAGCAGTAGCAGTAGATGGAAAGTAAGCATAAGTAATCTGGTTCTCACACTGCAGTATCGTCTCAAGGAAAGTGATACAGTGGTGTGTTGCAGCAGAGTCAGCAAATTACAATACATCCAAAAGTAATATGATATTATGAGCTTTAAGAGCATAAACCACCACAACATTACATGATTATGTAATTATACTCAGAGCTGTCTATCAAAGTCTATTATTTTTTTGATGAAGTATACATAATAAAATAATACAGACATCTTGCCTGTACAAACAAAAATCTTACCAAATAATACAGTAGTTCTATAATATTTCAGACAACAATTTGTATATTATCTAAACTCAAATATTAAATAGTAAAATTATAATTACGTCTAACATAATAAAGTAGAATATAATGCAGTTCATCATATGTTTACAGAACCACTTCCTGGTTCATCTTTGCCTCCAATTAAAGTAGTTTAGATAATCTGACTGTTAGCTTGTTTCCATGTCAGTCTGTTTGTTCGTGTTTTTTGTCCCCTCAGACTGTTGCAGTCATGTCACCTTGTCCTCAGAGCTCTGCTATTACCCTGGCCAGTACAAACGTTATCATGATGGATGTGATAGAAATATGACAGAAATGGTGGCTGGGGTATGATAACAAGCTCCCTGAAGCGATATTGGTGAAATCAAGGTGGAACGAGTACAAACAGACGGACTTCAAATGTGTATTTGTTGCATCTAAAGTCAAAATATTTCAAAGAGCCAGCCGAGGGATACTGCAACAATATGAAATGTAACATCAGAGTGTGTGTGTGTGTGTGTTGGATACGGCCCCCGTTGTGTGTATTTCCCTTGCATAAGAACATTTGCCCCACAGCTGTAGTGTTGAATGGTAAATCACACATCGAGTTTTCACTGAGGTTCTGCCTGCGCGTGTGGAAATTGAAATTTAACGCGCTGCTAACGTTGACAGCAGAGACGTCCTGCCGGTGTGACGTCGTCTGCTCTCTCAGAATCAGCCGTGTGTTTTTTCTGCGCTGCTGCTGTATTACCCACCCTGCCCTCTTTGCAGTAGGCCAGCAGCTTGTCCTCCTCCTTGGGGTGGAAGATGAGCGTGTCCGGGGTGAAGGAGATGGACTGACGCTGGAAGGAGGAACCTTCGTCGGTGCTGATGAACAGCATCTGATCCCGCTCGTTTATGGACGACCCCACCAGCACCACCTGAAAGAGAGGAGAGAAAGCAGAGGTCAGGGGTCAAACGGTCAAAGGGTAATGTCCCTGGACATATTCATCGCCCAGTCAGCAGTCCGGGGAAGACACGAACACGCTCATATCAATACTTGTGCATATTAATCCTGCTGTTTAAACTGATGAACACAAACGCATGCACGGCCACGTGCGTTTATTCAAGGCCATTCTCGGGGCCACAAGAACTTTCCATCACCCTTACATGCTGCTTAGACACAGGCCACACTGTATTGATTATCTATTCAGACTTTTATAGCTCATAAAGTGAAAGCATTAAACACAGGGCACACCAGGACCTGCCAGCCCACCAATCACAATAATGTCCTGGACATCCAGAGGTAAGGCTCCGAATGCTGCCGATCAATAGGAACTAATGAACCAGTCGCATTCTTTAGGAGTTCTTGTCCAACGAGGGTTTTTAGGCTTCGTGTCTGTCATCATCACATTGCTCCGTGCGTCTTCACAGAAAGTATTTGTTGTAAGAAAGTAACCTTTTCAGATGTTTCTTCAGTCAAGCAAATAATGAAAATCATTGGCCGACAGCTGTGTTCTTCCTCAACATCTGTTTCACTCTGTTGCCGAGGTTTTAGATTAATGGACGCGGAGCATTAAAGAGACACAAAGCGTATACAAAGAACATGCTGCCTGTAATGCTTATTTAAAACATTCATTATGTTTGTTTTGGATGTACAGAAATGAGCGTGCAGGCAAATGTGGAGACTCACTGAAGGGACGGCGCTAAAGAAGTGTTCTTCCTAAAGAAATCTTGATTTCTACATTGTTTTCTCTTTGATTTCACAAGGACCGAAAAAAATCCAACTGTGTCAAAAACACAAGTTCTTATTTTTCAAGGTCAAGTGTGTGTCTGCAGCTGAACCTGAGGTGAAGCCAACCTTAAGTGAAACACATTTTCCCCTCAGTGGGGTCCAACACGAACACGCTGCCAAAGTTCAAACAGCTTAACATTTACTGTCCCAGTCTAAACATCACTGGTTTCAACATACAGTTTGCATATGTTGGACAACTGTTACCAAGTTTAACAAACCTTCTACTAAAAACTGTTTCTTTTCCAAACTTTGCTTATTCAGTGATGAATATTTAACGTTATACAGATTTGAAGGGCTTTAAATATTTCATCAGTCATTTAAACTTATTTTGCACAGTTTTTAGAGCTGCACATTCTCAAAGAGGGAAACCGAACTCAACAGCTGAGCATGACTGTTGTTGAAAATGAAACTGAATATCTGACCGGACAGAGCGGGCAAATGCCTGGAGTCCCTCATACCACCGGGGGCCACGCAGTCCTGGTTTTACTGTTTCACTTGGTTTCTGATCATTATTTATGAATTTATGGATCTGCTCCTTTAAAAGTCTATCCACTGAGTCTTTAGTCCTAAATTTGGTCCTGGAGGGGCCTTGCTGCAAAATCTACTTTTGAAATCTTAATGAATACATTTGAATACTGTTTAATAAACTAACCCACATAAACAAAACCTTGGATCAGGTAGTTAAATTGGATTTATGGTCCACAAAAGGATTAATGGGAATCCTGCCGAAGGTGCCTTCCGCATCATTTTGATGTAAAAAATGAAGATCAAGATTGACTTGTGATGTCACAGAACTGGACCTACATCCTGGTCACTTATAGAACATTATTAGTATACCAAATATTGAAAGGATGGTGTAAAAGTTTCTTTAAATGTCTGTGTAATTATCAGTCAAGAGGTTGTTCCGATGTCCTTTGCGCTCCTCTTATCTTTTTTAATTACAGTGAAGTAGATGAAGCTCTTGGAAGCAGATTAATACTGTCGTGTTGCGCACCCAGTCTATTCAGTTGTTGTTGTCAGTGTAGGCTGTAATGTGAGAGCGGGTTAGAGATGAACATTCATGTTTATGATTTGATTAGATTTTTTATTAAATGTAATATGCTTTTATTTGATCTATGTGTCACTGAGATTTCTAAAAACATTTCTGGCTCTTGTTATTATATCAGATAAATGAAATGAATTTATATGCATTGAGACAGACGCACTCTTACACACACACACACACACAAAGGCTTTTCAGTATTCTCGTCATGACTGCTGTTAGGCAGCGAGCGCAGCATGCCCCACATCTTGCTGCCTGCTCTACTTGAAAGCTGTGTGTTTGTGTGTGTTTGTGTGTGTGTGTGTGTGTGTGTGTGTGTGTGTGTGTGTGTGTGACTCTTGCTTGTTCTGAACACTGAGCAACATGGTCAATTAAAGGCTCAGCGTTTGTTTGGCTGCCAGAGGAGGGCCTGTGAGGACCGGCGGTCGAGTGAAGTCCGAGAGCAGGAGAGCAGAGGCATTTCTCTTCACATAACGGTCCTTCGTTTTATTCATTGTGTGGATGTTGGCTGAGTGCTGAGCACGTCTGTGTTTGCACCTGGGAGCTACGCTCAGTGTGTGCTGTGCTCAGGGTTCAGTGCCTTGCTCAAGGGCACCTTGAGAGTATTTCGGTTCAGGTGGATGTAAGGATTTCACTCTTTTACTCCTTTACTCACGCCTGCATTTCTACCCATAACTGAGTATGTGTGATCATTTATTCTATGTCAGAATACTGAAATCTTTGGCTTCTACTGTATGAACCAGTGAGAGATTCCTTATTTTTCATTCACATTCACTGTGGTTTCTCCTCATGTCCCTGTGGGGCAGGACCATCAATCAGGTCAGCCTGCCTCTGCCAATATGTCTCTATTTAAAGGACATCACTCAGTTTAACCTAGTTGAGCTCTGACAGATGGACATCCTCAGGACACACACACACACACACACACACACACACACACACACACACACACACACACACACACACACACACACACA
>JBAJHX010000042.1:15013829-15028988 GCA_037176925.1 Amniataba percoides | reverse complement strand
GTGTGTGTGTGTGTGTGTGTGTGTGTGTGTGTGTGTGTGTGTGTGTGTGTGTGTGTGTGTGTGTGTGTGTGTGGTACATCACTGCCTGGCCCAGATTCAGCCCTGTTATCTGTGAGCTGCTCCCTCCATCTGAAGCCTCCCAAAGCGCAGAGATTGTGACTGACAAGGACTTGCTGAGACTCCCCTCTCTCTCTTTGAGTCTTATTTTTTTTCCCTACATCCCCTGCTCCACAGCAACTTCTCCAGCCAGCCGCAGACTACGTTTCAGATAAATAACTAAATAAATGTACCGAAAAATTGGATGCAAATCAGGCACGTTCTGGTTAACATGGCTAAATCCAACACAGGCTTCCAGACTTCTTCTTTTATATCTTAATATTCATAAAGGTCTTATGTAAAAAGCCCATACAAAATGCCATATGAATGAAATGTGCCCTACATAGACAATGAGCAGAGAAAGAAAGACATTAGATTATTTCCCTCTAAATATAACTGCCTCAGGCCTCGCTGCAGATGCTGCAAACAAAAAATAAAACAATTTCACAAACAGGGTGAAGTGTTTTCATTTTGTGATAGCATAAGCTATCTTTACATACAGCAGCTGTCTTCCTTCAGCTGCCGCGTTGACCGTCTCTCCGTGGAAAGCTGACATCACCTCAGAGCTCAATGCGATCCTTCACTCTGTATTTCTTTAATGGGCCTGTCTGAGAAGATGAAGCGTGTCCATATTCTCGTACCAAAAGGCTCCCCAACACCAGATGCTTTTAGAAATCAGAACAAAGTTTAACAATTATTACTTAGTGAGCACGCTAAAAACTACAGCTCCCATGAGAATTCACCAAAGCTCTCTTCTAAAGTCATTTTTGGAACATTTTAGTTGTAATCTCCGACAGAAGAAAGAAGAAGAAGAATAAAGTAGAATAAAGTACTTTATTAATCCCTCTGTGGGGGAAATTCATTGTTTTTTCACTCTGATGTTTTTTTTTAACCAGAAACACACACATGTAAACAGGAGCTGTTCACATACATGAATGCAAATGTGGCACCCTGAGCAGACATGTGGGCTCTCTGCAAACCCCCCCCCCCCGCTCGCTCTCTGTCTGCAGAGACGTCATGTCTCACCTGCAGTGATGTCGAACAGAGTCACTGAATAAACAGTCATTTAGATCCATTTTTAAGTGTTTACCTGACACATGGAGCAAATATTTAGTCATTAGCATGATTACTAATGTCGGTGTGTCGTGCTGCTTTCTAAGAGGCAGTAGATCGTTATCACATGATTATAACTTTATGTCACTGAACAAACATCAACATTTTGAATTCCTCTGCTTTGTAGGCCATCGCTGACTGGTGGTTGGAGAGTTATCAGTAAAGTATCAGTATCACCGTGTATCGAATCAGAAACAAGCATTAAGGTGTCATGAGGACACTTGCATCATGTGGCTTCCTCATGCAGAGTTAAACAAGTCATTTTTAAAACCTGGCAATCACCCAAAGGTTGCTCTCGGTAACAACTGATAACTGGTCTATAAAGCATTAGTAAATAATTTATTCAGAATAAATGAATCTCATTTGAAAGTGGTGGCATGATGGGTAATCTTGATGCCAGAGCCTTTCCCATTGTGACACACAGAACCTAATCTATAATGCATCACTTTCCCTCCACTTTGATCTCTTCTCCGCGTCCTTACGTCTTCTCTGCCTGCCTGACGTTCTGTTTACCTCAGCCGTCTCCCCGCTCTCTCCCTCCGTCGTTCTCCCTCTCACTGACGGATCTCTCTATCTTCATCGCTCTTCTGATATCTCTTCCCGCTCCCTCCGATTCTCTCGCTCCCCCTCTCTTGTATCCTCGCTGTCGATGATAGACGGGTCTAAGCTCTCCATTAGAGGATGGAGACAATGATCAAACCTCGGGAAAGCTCTCTCTCCGTTTTTAATTACATTCCTCTGTCAAGTAGAGGAGAGGAGAGTGAGAGGGAGGAGAGGAGGAGAGGAACCTCTGAGCAATTATTCTCGACTTAATTACATAAAGTTAAAAAAAAAAAACCCTGTACCTCCCTGCCTGGAGCTGTGAGAGAGAAAGAACCTCTCACCTGAAAGACATTTTCCTCCTCTCCTGATGGCTGCCAGTCAAGTGTCAACCTCCCACACACACATTGTCATGCTCTCTCCGGCACTGGGAGCATTCATCTCCATGACAACTCTACCGGCATGGGAAACAATACTATAACGGTGGAGTAATAAATAACAAGAGATGTGGACTGACACTGAGAACCTGCATTGTGTGCATTTACAGATGTGAAGGCCTCCTTTAACTAACTGACTGGGTAAAGTCATTCTTCAGAAACATGGTGAGTATAAATTGTCTGCTGTCATTCAGCGATAACTTGGTGATTTAACACCAACAGTAATGGATGTTCAATGACAGTCCTTGTTCAAGGACAAAGATTCATCTGCTCAAATCACACACATTTTATTTTAAAAAGCTGTAGGTGTAAATGAGATTTAAGGCAAATGTGGCTTGTCAAAGAACAAAAGGAAGGCACTAATAAAGATTCTGTCCATGGTGTCCCTTTCGGTGGCTCCCTGTGCCGGGCTCGGACCTGAAAGGGGAAATCCAGGCTGGAATTCCCTCTCAGTAAGTAGAATGAATCAGTCCCATGTGACAGAACTGAGTCCTTATGAAGTGGAAACAAAGGTGACTTTGATGCTCGAAACCTGCTGAGTGGACATGAATATTTTTTTAAACAGTCCCAACAGAATCTAGTCATTTTTTGGAACGCCTAAAACACCCCAACAACATATAATCTGATTCCTTTCAACCATCAGATCATCCTCCATTTTCCAGCCAGTCATTATTATATGAGACTTGATTTGCTTGCATACATGAATTTTGTTTCACATGAATCAATCAAGACATTTTCAAATCACTTTTGTGAGTCGTCTTGGTCTAATCCTTACGATCTATACTGACTGATGCTGCCTTGCGCCGCCCACAGTAATCCCATCATGCTCTGGGTGATAAGAGGAGCCCAACCTGACCTGAAATAGACGGCCACGTTCCACCTCCTTCCTGTGAGGTGACATTGCCAAACCACAGAGCCACTCTGGGATCTTTCGCTCCTGTTTAATTCCAAAGACACCGAAAACAACTCCACAAACTCATCAGCAAAAGTAATACAGCAAGAAGAAATAATTCCACTCCCTGTTTTTCATTACTGCAATCATTCGGGGACACTGCGAGAGCTGAGATAAGATTGAAAGAGGGCATCTCATTTGCAATTTCTGCTGCTGTTTCATCTCCAGAATGAAAACTTTAAGGCTCTTTGTGGTTATCTTTGTACCACATGTGTTACGTCAATCACGGCTGTCTCAAACTGACGCCATGTTTAGTTAATAAAATTGCCTTAAATTTTCAATTCTGCTTTACTGACGAACTTTATATCAATACAAACTTTATGGCTCCATTTAAAATAGGAGCGCAGAATGGCCCAGTTAAGGTGGAAAATATCGACTATCTCATCAAATGTGATCAAGTTGGTATTTGATCACATTTGAAGTGAAGAGCGGCACTACTGTGGGAAGTGACCGGCAGACAGTAGAAGAAGAAAAACTCAAAACCAACACGGTTAGGAGATAAATAATAGATAAAAAGATAAATATGCAAAAAAAAAAGAAAAATACATCACTCATCCACATTATTCATTTGACCTCCATTGTTAGTATAAAAATCTGACTTTAAACACACTCTTTACTAAGCGCCGCTTTAGAGAAAATGTATTTGATAAATTTCAGTGAAGTAAAAAAAAAAAAAAAAAAAAGCAATACAAATACAAAGAAAGAGAAATGTAGGTAGGCACAGAGACTGAGAGACAAAGAGTGAAATGGCAGCTTACAGTAAACGGAGCTCCATGCGGTCCCTGACTGACACAATTAAAAGCATTACGCTGCCAAGACCCTCTCATGCAACTCACACCGGCCTGCCAGCCCTGCCCCGTCAGCTCCGCCTGGCAAAATTCAATTACCACTTATCAACAGTGACAGGGAGCACCGCTCTGACTGGCATACATATCCCTGCTGCTGGACACACACACACACACACACACAGGAGCAGGGCCAGACACCCGTACAGTAAATCCCACCTCATCTCGGTGTTAGCACGGTGTCGTATGGAGCCCCTCCGCCTGGCTTTGCCTCAGCACAACAACAAGTAATTCTGCCTAAGACTCCAAATTAGCCATGCGATCACTACAAAGATGCTTCATTTGTTTTCTGACCTGCCAGCTCCAGTCTTTAAGATCGCTCCAGGCTACCAAAGCTACGTGATTCAGGAGTGAAAGAAACAATCACTAACTGTGGTCTCTGGTGTCTCGAGCTTGTTTAGAGGCTGCAACATCACACTGACTCTGCCTCTACGCCCGAGAGATGACGCTCGTTATTCACACCATGGAGAGATTTCAGGTCAGGAAAATGTAAACATACTGAAGATCATTTTAAAGAGGAGTACCTGGAAAATCTGTTTTATTGAGTTAGTAAATAAAATACCTTTTCACAGTAAGAATGGAGTACTTTGTGCTCGAAATAAAAACTCTAACCTAATCTGTGATGCTACACTCTTTAAATACAGGGCAACATCGTGGTCACGCTGATCTGGGCGTCGCTGCCCCGTCATATAAAACACAACCACGAATCAGCGTGGAAAGTTTAACTTCATTTCTCCTGACTGCCACAAATAAGTGAATTACCGGGAATATGCAGAACTTCAGCCCCAGTTGACAGAACCACATACACAATGCTGGTTTGTTGGTATCGCTCTCCATGTTGGGTCAAAAAGACACTTTGGGTTTCTGTTAGCAAATGTCAGATATTCATTTCATAAGCTGGTGGAGACCAAACCAGCGTCACTGCTCTCATACACATTAGAGTACGTCAGTAACTGAAGTGAACACGTTTCCTTATGCAGAGCCGGCAGCTACACTTCTTTAGTCTTTGTCCAGTGATTCTGCAGTGTGAGGCGAGGCAGCCCGTCAGCAAGTCATTTCACAATGAACTCCACTATATCTTAGCTGCTTGAGGTACTAATTGCCTTTTTCTGACAGCAGGTCAATTGTCGGTGGCACAGAGAGCTCTCAGGCTGAAATGACCGCAGCTCTCAGCAGCTAAAGAGCGTGTGTGGTCACCTGATGCGGTTTAACAGGGTTGAAAAGTACACAACGTGCTCGTAACTTCAAATTCAATCATAGCTGAACCTGCAAGTTAGCAGAATGGACCTGAAATGGGCTTAAACAAAAACACGAGGGTGGATAATGATCTTAATTGCTGCGGAGTGGTTTGATACCGTCTGTGTGGGAACAAAAACCCATTAGCTCAATCATTTCACAACAGTGTTGCAGGGCACTTGCGTGGTGGAGATAATTGATTTGAGCAGATATGGAGTATTTAATTGGCTGGCTGACAGTGTTTTGGGAAATTTGACAAGAAGTGGGTTTTTTAATAAGGAAAAAGGAGACTTCTCAGCAGTATGAAGGGATTTTGTGTGATGTGGATCTACTTTTTCTCTCCGCTGTAGGCAGTCAAAATACAAGTGGAAATGTGGATTATGGAGAGGAGGTTGGCAAGTCATACGTTCACACTTCATTTCCTTTCTCGAGGATCTGACGCTACTTTTTATTTGATCTTTTATTTTACTGCCATTTCCTCAAATGTATTTCTTTATTCATTCTATTTTTTCCCTTCCTATCTGTTTACTCTTTTTCTGACATTTCTTTCATTTTCATTCATTTTTCATTTTTTTCTGTCTTTCCTGCTCAGCCTTGCTTTTATCATTATTAAAGCACCAGGTTTAAAATCTCACTAAAGTTAATGTTTTTTTTTATTTTCTCTGCTGTCTTTAGGTCCTGAAGATGCCGGTTTATATTGTGAATAAGATCATTGGCATACTAGACAAAAAATAAACATGTACCTTTCAACTGCCCTACTGGGGGTGCATTTATTGAACAAATCAAATTCAAATTAAATTGATCAAATTACGCTAAAAGAAGACAGTAACCCTGGGAGCTTCGATGCCTGTAAGAGTGCGGAGCACTGGGGCAGCTGCCAACTTTGTCCATGTGGTAACAGAACAGAATAAAACAGATTAGAATAGCACAGAATATATATTTATTGTCCACCAGGGTGACAATTTGTCTTTGGCTCACTAAACAGTAACATAAAGCACAGCTATGCTTTTACTGCAACAAACACAAAGACACACTGCATTAAATACAGTTCATGTCAATGGCTTACCAAGAATCACTGTGCAGAGCTGAGTATGTGGATAGCATCAGGACTTCACAATGTAGTCTGTGCTAATTGTAAGGAAAATGATAACTTCCTTGAAAGAATGGCTTCTTTTATCCTAAGTAAATACTGATCCATTAATTGTATATTATTGGAAACCTTATTATTATTGTTGTATGTTGAATTGCATACTTGCCATACACATATATCACATTTAAGTACTAAACACCGTTTTCATAATTCAACAGTATTTCCCTGCTCAATAAACTGTAAAAACGTTACTAACCGATAAGCTGCCATCACAAGGAAACAACCCAACAACTGTCTACATTTGTTTATATGGGAACTTCAAGACACAAGCTAAAGTGACCAGATGTCCATTCACTGATCTATCACTGCTCACTCCAGAAAATGTTACAAAGGTTTAAACAAAGGTCTCACATCCAACAAAAACAGATTCATGGGAAACAAAAATGTTATTTAACTCTGTGTGTTATGTAGAACTTCATCACTAGTAAGAGGAAGACAACTTCTGATTTTAGGAAACGGACTGAAAACACACCAAACAAAGCAAAGACCGCACTCCTGATGGCTGTCATTAATCAGTGGTGGAAAAAGAGGGTAACAAATGTACTGAAAACACACAGACGAACCTCCTACAGACGCCAATTTCTTTCCCCCCATGAGGGTTGAACAGTGAGATGAACAGGGGCAACATGTGCTCCTCTATTTCTCTAACCATGATTTTCAATCAAGGGCACTTTCTGCAACTTTGAGCACAGAACGCTCCAACTGCTCTGTCCTCAAGAGGCAGACATTTTACTGAAATGAAGTGGAGGGAGAATCTCATACTCCTTCTGGAAAATGTTCCACATATTCTTCACCTTCTACAGCCATCTGTGATATCCTGTAGGCCGGGACTTGGAACGGGGTTTGTGAATGAGCAAGAGGAAAGAGTGAGTAAGACTGAAAGGTTGACATCCCATAAAGGAGATTTAACAGGCAGAGAAGGAGCAGACATTCAAGTCAGGTAATATATTGCATATCTGCTCTACCTCCAGGACATCCTGACTTTGGAGTAATTATTATTATTATAGAGTGAGTGTGTGTGTGAAGAGCGAGACTCAGAAACACTGAGAGAGCATCAAATATCTGACATCCCAGCTGGCAAAAGTGTTATGGAGCCCACTTTCTTCTCAAATCCGTTCACTATTTGACTCTGAAGTATTTTCTCTCTCTTTTTTTGTAAAATAACCCAACGTACGAGAATAAAGGGATGTTCAACATATAACACACAGATTAGAATCCCAGGCTCCTGATGCTGTCTGATCTCTGGAAAGATACTATGAAGGATCAAAAGATGTGACCTACTTAACACCAGCTACTTCATGACTGGCCAAAAAAAACGTATTTTTCACTTCAGTGCTGCTGCAAAGATGCATTTCTCAGTTATGTAGTGGAATATTTGATTACTTTAACTTTTGCAGACTATACACTGTGTCAATACTTTGACCTGATCTATAATTTTGGTTCTCTGTCCACATTAAGGCAGTTTTGCTTTTAATGCGCTCTAGAAAAAAGCCCATCTTGTGTTCTATCTTGGATGAAGAAAACAGACATCTGGAGATTTGGATGGGATGCCTGCAAGAACACGAGACTGTAATAAACTCACACTAACTGTACTAACAGCACCAACGAGCAGGCACGGTTAGTGATTAGCTGGTGAGCAAAGTAGAGCACCTGGCAGCTAAAGATGAGACCACAACAGAGCTAATGAATGAGTAAAAGTAGACCTCCTGCTTTCCACTTTACAGGCAGCTCTAGATGGGCCGTGACTCGGAGAGGATATTTCATTCCCAGCCGCAAACGGCTGACATTCGCGGGGCAGATCAGTCAGGAGAGGCTGGGTTGGTGGGGATGAGAGACCAAAGAGACAGAGGAGGAGGCTGAGAGATGGAAAAAAAACTAATGGGGCCTGGAGATTTCAGAGCCCCGAGGCGGGAGGGAAGAAGCCGAGTCCCCGGGAGAAGGAACGGAATTGGCCGAGCATTTAGAAAACCATCATTTTAATAGAAAAACTATGAGACGTCTGCCGGTGACACGCTGGCACCTGTGAGGAGATACGATGTGACCCGCCACTGTGAAAGACATATTAAAAGGATATTCCAGCGTATTCCTCGCTCCTCATGATGTGTCTTAAAAATAGAGCTCCTTATTACTGTACAGTACGAGCACCGGATGACTAACACCGCTATTATTTCTGTTTCTCTCATTGACTCCTGCAGCCTCCCAAACTGAGCGATGATGAAATACCTGCTACATGAGCTGTACAGGCAGGAACACATGTCAAACACTCTGTCTGGATCAAGACGCAGCCTTCTGTGCTGGGAGCGCAATCGCAAGTTTTTTTTTTTTTCTTCCCACAAATCATCCCCCTTTTCAATAACCAGGGGATCTGGTGTGTCACCGTGTGTTTGTAAAATATCCGATGACTCATCTGCATATTCAGCTTGAATATCGGGAATTTGCAGTGCAGTGCTTTCTGGAAATTCTCATCTCAAAATTACTCCCCCTTTCTTTGAGACAAACAGCAGAAGAGTGGATACGACATTTTTAGTCATCAGGAGCTTCCAGCGCGCCGGGCTTGTGAATTTCTTCCAGTATAGAGTGAAGTCTGTCTAGATTTACTACATGGATTATCACACTTCTGTTTGCTGGTCAGTGTATTGTAATGACTTTGGTTCCTTGACTTTTCCTCTAGCATGACTGAAGATCTAAGCATCAAAGCGCAGCTGTGACTAAGTAGAGCTTTGCTGAAGCATCAGCATGGCTGCAGACTCTGAAGATCAGAGAATCCCACCAGCATTTAACTTGCAAAAATCCTTTGCATTGACTTCAACATGCACAGTGTTGTGCCACTGACCAATACTAACCTATGTTTACAGTGTGCAATGCTTCATGTGAATCCTGCAGTAATTTACATCTTGTTATTGTGGCAACACAACTGGATCTGTTTTTATCTGCAGTGGTTTACTCAAATGACGTTTCCAGCTACAGTGGCAGCTTAAATTCTAACTTCATGCAGGTCATTTAGTAAGTGCCTCAGTCAGACGTGAAGGTGCAGAGAGCGTTCAGCAAGTGCACCCTCAAGTGTAGAAGTATCGCCATGCTGAAATGCCCGGAGGCAGTAATGACATAAGGTCAGCACTAAAAGGGTGGTCAAACGCTCCCATACAACCATCAGATAACTGTTTTATAGTAACCCAGTTATGTTAGAGGAAGGGTGATGTATTCCTGGGTGGATATATGTCTAAATTCATGGGAGGTCTTCCACCCTGCATTATTGAAACTGTAGCAAGGGATGTATTAGGGCTGCATGCCTGTGTGTGTGTGTGTGTGTGTGTGTGTGTGTGTGTGTGTGTGTGTGTGTGTGTGTGTGTGTGTGTGTTTGTGCGTCACTGGGGTGTAACGGTGTTGGGTAATTGTTTCGCTGTAACAGAAAGGGGGTGAGTAGGGAGATGTTATTTTCTGTTGCTTTTCAGCCAGTTTCACCACAACATGACAGAGCCATGGCGACAATAAACAGCCATAACAGAGCTACAGACCCACGCGCTCTGATCGGACAGACCTTCCTACAATAGACCACTCAAACTGATCCATTTCGACAGTCGATCTTGCTGTAACTCTCCCGGTTTTCTCCAAAGGAAGCTGAACTTCAGCGATACAGCCACACATCCACACAGACCTTCACACGTGCTCACTCTCTCTTGTGATAGTCCCAAAGCTTGGATAAAAGAATCCACTCAGCCTCAGCTGCAGCTCTCCCGTACATCCAGGCCCGACTATGAGACAGACGAAGAGGAGAGGAGAGCGAGTGGGAGTCAATGAATGAAGTGGTATTTAGTCTGGGTGTTTGTTTTGTGTTGGCTCTGACCGCAGCTCGGGCGAATTACCGGAGCCCTGCAGCACGGTGAGGTTATTAGAAAGAAGGTGCAGCGACAAGGGGGTGTAAAGGTGAGAGACACCGGTGAGACTTTCTAATGAGGTTGTCAGACCTAATGGGAATTTATCCGCTGACCTCTGTTGAACTAACAGACACGTTTACTGCATGTAAAAGCAGTTAAGATGAGTATCTATATACATGTACTGCTGGTCATGCTGCAGAAAGAATATGTGAAAAGGTCTTCTTCCTACTGACAGCTACTGCACGAGCATGCTAACATGATCACAGTAATGCATACTCCAGTTTAGCAGCTATAATGTCTACCATGTTCATTATCTTAGTGTAGCATATCAGTATTATCACTGTGCAAGTGCAGTTGAGGCTGATGGGAATGTCACTTCTGCAGGTATGAACAGAGAAGCCAGGTAATCACCTAAATCATGAGGTGATTCAGTCATATACATGTTATGGTAATCCATCCACTAGTTATTAAGATATTTCAGTTTGGACCAAAGTAATGGACAGACTGACAGAGACACATTTTCAGCGGGACTGTTCTCATACACAAGTCCATTATTCTTGTGTCTTAAACATAAAGCTGGAAGTTAATCTGTAGGTTGCTCACAGAACTTCCACTGAATGGAAACACTGAACAGGAAGGTAAATATGATAAAATATGACACTAGCGTGTCACTAGCGTGTCATATTTTATCGTCTGTGTTGTTTCGTGCCTTATTAAATATGCACGTACCAGCCACTATCTTTTTTAGTAGATTTTGACTACATCTCTCAAATGAGAGTCTTCAGGGTGTGCCCGCACGGAGGTGTGGATGACAGATGTGCTGACTCCACATGAATGACCACTGCTCCTTGACCATGTGATGACATCTAAGCAGGGTTCACTCCCTGATAAGGACCATAACATCCAGGTAAAAGCTTCAAAATATGTATTAAAATCCAATAATGTGTGTCTTTATGGTAATCTCCACCAACAATGTTGTACTGTGTGTACTGTAAAATGTTTATTTCTTTATGTTACTTTGCAGCGTGCTTTAACAGTCACTGCAACTGGCTGAGCTGTTACGTTATGGTATGTTATGTCATTTCATATTGTTCCATTAGTATAACTGGCTGCAAAGCTGCAGTAGTGCCAGCAGCTCTGCTGTAAACTAGCCTGATAAAGTGTGTGTGGGCTTCCTGGCATGCTGCTGCCTCTGTGGCTCCTACAAAGTGCTGCGGTTGGCAAGAAAGCCGTGTTGATATTCATGGTTCTTGGAACGATGTGTCAGATCTCTGACTGTTAGCATGCTGAACTGATAACCCATAAAATACAGACAGGAGCTACACTCAAGGCTATGACTCAGATAAATAAAGTGAATAGGCCTAATAAGGACACGGAAACTCTTCGACTCTGCTCGTTTTTCTACAAAAAGAAACTTGTACATGGTCCATGGTCCATTAATTTGCACAAAGGTACAAGCACAGGTACATACATAAAGTCCCATCTCTTTTAAGATTGTAACGTCATTGTTCTGTGCACACAGACTGGATGATGAATAGTTGTTGTACTGCGGATAGAGAAGAGGGAACAAACAGAGTCCGGCCTTGTTAAAGCTTCATGGCTGGCTAAACAAACAGCCATTATAACGATTTGTGCAAAAAGAAAAAGAAAGGGGGGAAAAAAAGCCTTTTATCGTTTCATCAATCTGATTTTCAGGCATACGACTGCTATCATTTGGCAGTTGCGGTTACGAATCTGTGCTTTGTCAACATGGGTCACAGAAGGTGAGCGTGTTTCTGAGTAGATACGAATGGAAAACACACGGAGGAGGGAGAAGACAGCGACGGGGAGGAGATGGGAGGTAAAAGTGACCCCTCTGCTCCCTGAAATGGAATCTCGCATTGTTTGCTCGGAGCATCAGAGCGGGCTTTTCAACACCATCTGTTTTTATTGACCCTTCATCCTTGAGTTTGATAACGCCGCCCCATCCCTCCTCAATCCCTCTCTTCTATTTCTCTATTTCTCCTCCTCTCTGACAGATGGAATAATGAGGCAGAGGCAGCGGCATGCGGCTTCATGCAGCAGGCGAGACATTACAGCGGACGGGCGAGACCCCCACTGCGAGCAAAGGGTGGAAACTCTCTTTGCGATACTAATTTTATTCCCCCACAAGTTTCCCAGTGGGAGGGAGAATATCTGTCTGTATCGTACTTCAGCTGCTCCATTAGTAATCTGTTGGTGTCTCAGGCTCACAATGACAACAAAGCTTGAAGCTAGGTAATGGCCGAGCTGGGACTAATTGAAGTTTCCACCAACAAAGGCCAGGGTGTAATTTAGTTTAATGAACAATGCAGCCCATGGTTTCTAAACAAAAAAGAAGAAGAACAGCGAGTGCCATCCTCAAAGGGCACCGTCACAGAGGTCCGTGAACAATAAATGGGCTTAAATCAAAAGGATCAACGAACTGCAGCTGCGCCCACAAAGTCCAACAATTTAAGATTTCTCTGCAAAAAATATTCTCTTTCTAGACTGAAACTGCAACTGCTACATTTCCTCTTCTCCACTGTCTGGCCAAAGGTATGTCATGGACACATCTGTTCACATGCTGCGGGTTTAAATCCCCCACTGTAGTTTCAGCTGAAAGAAATCTAAAAGTTCATATGTTGTTTTTTTTCTTCCAACTCTGTGTTTTTACTCCTTACACAAAGCCAGGTCCATACAGAAACAGGTGTCCACATACATTGGGTCACGTAGTGTTTTGCTAGTAGTGTCTGGATACGTGCCTCTACTCTGAGATGTCCTCGTGACTCCGTTCAATGGTGGAGTTGATAGTGAGGAATTTCCATTGAAAGATAACAGCAGCTGTCAGGATGCTTCCCCAGGACTGTAACTATTGTGTTCACTTGCTGCTATTTCCAAGCTCTCACTTCCTGTTGCTCATGTGTGACATTAAAATCTTTCCTGAGGCAAATCACATTGAAACTTTTATTGTGATTTAATGTTAGCAGTGTCCAGTGTCAGTGCATCACGGCCCTGTTGTCATCATTGTGCGTGTGGTTTTTCATGACATGTACAGCTGCTGTAGATGAAGCACAGAAGGGGATTTAACTAGTGTGCTTTTGGTCAGCTTGTCTCCCTGTGGGGAGTCTGCAGGGGGTACATGGTTTTCTGGACATGCTCTGCTTTCCACAGTCCTGAACATAAGCAGACAAAGGTAATAGATGGATGAAACAGAGGAACAAATGCAAAGCTTAATAAAACTAGTATTATTTTACAGTGTAATCTGAAATACTTTAAACATTCATGTGAAGCTGAAGATCAAAGATGTTTGTCGACATAATTTTATTCATTGTTGGCTGAAGACTGTGTCTGGATTGAATTGCAGAAGGACTGCTTCCCACAGTGAGGAAGCTCTGGTGTGCAGCCCCGTGGTCTGGATTTCATAGAGATCTTTTTGCTCTCCAGTACTTCCTCCATGCACAAGAGGGAATCATGGTTAACACATTCAAAGTCATGGGAGCATCCACGCACTGGAGCAGAGGTCAGATACTCACACCCACCACAGTACAAAGCAGAATATCAGTTTGTTAATGTAACACATTATACATCATACACTCACATTCAAAATATTCCTGGAGGCCAGTCTTTTCTTTAGGTGCTGAATCGCTTTGTGAATAAATGGAGGATAGCATTGACAGACAGTGTCTACATCAGCACTAACCTCAGTGAACCAGAATGAAATGAGCCACAATGAAAGTCTTAAAACTGCAATGCTGCCACATCACTGTTTCTAATAACATCACGAAGACGTCGTGAATGTATCTGCAAAGTCACCAGATGTTAATTTTCACAAAATCTGAGCTGAGCAGAACACCATCAAAAGAAAAAGAGAATTAATACACATTTCTGTCCTGTTATGTAATATTAGGAATTTGAGACAAACGGCTCTGCTCTGCAGTTAGGGTAACATGAAGTCATTGCAGAGGAAGATTAAAGAGCTCCAGTCAAACTACAAAGGGTGATTCAGGTGCAAATGTATTTGAGTTTCTTGTATTAATGTGAAGAAGGTTACAGCCTCCACACAGATGTGATGTTTTCAGCTCATCACTGCTGTTGTGCTTTCTTGAATGGAAAAAAATGCTTCCAGTCAACATAATACAAACAGTGCAGATGAAGAAAGGTGAGTTAAACATACTGTATATGTATTACTTTTAGCATGTCCTGTAAGTATAATCATATTCATTGTATTACATTTTATCATTGTTGATTTTCTTTGTTATCTTGGGAGATGGATCTCTCTTTGAACGGTCACATTTCTTGGTACTGTTTAACTTCTTCTGGCCTGGCTGCTGCTGAGGCCGACTTCCTGTATTAGTAGGAAGATAGATGGTTCTGTGTGCAGCGCAGCACATCCAGGCATGGGCTGACACAGTGTAAAGCCCCCAGCGCTCCGCTACAGTAAACAGTTGTTAGTGGATTACTGGGAATCAATGGCAACGAGTGGGCACAAAACCCCGACTCGTTTGTGGCTAACCTGTGGCGGCGCATCCACCCGCAAGTCCGTAAGAAGATTCAGACAACAGAGCACCAACAGGAAGGCACTCACAGTTCATACTAACTGGCCATTTGTTCACATTTAACCAGGAGGTCAGTGGTGGGAAGTGTTTCCCTCACATCTGACTTGTACTGCCTGGCTAGCATAGGGAAGATATTTTAAAGCCAAGAAATCCTAAAAAAAACCCCCAGCTCTTTCCTTAAAGTAAACACTCACTTGTCCTTATTTTTTCTGCATTTTGTCATGACTCTCTTACTAGGCAAATTACTAAGACTGCTACTTCGTAACTAGAAATTAAACAAAAAAGTTCACTGTCAGCCACTTAGAAAATAAACCACTTGTAGAAAATAATATTCAGCCTCTCACATACAAATATAAGAC
>JBAJHX010000042.1:14979472-15002688 GCA_037176925.1 Amniataba percoides | reverse complement strand
GTGTGTGTGTGTGTGTGTGTGTGTGTGTGTGTGTGTGTGTGTGTGTGTGTGTGTGTGTGTGTGTGTGTGTGCGTTTGCGAACCTGTGATTCACTCACATGCGTGTCGAATATGATTGTGTTCCTCACAGCAGGCTGGCTGAGGATAATTTGAATTAGCATATCGTCACACAAACCATGTAATTTACTTCGCATCTGCCTCTAAAATATATAAACACGCTCATCTTATTCTCTGCTGATGTCTGCCTTAATCTGAGCAAATCCCCTTAAATGAAGTGATGCAGAATGACCATGCAGAATGGGAAAAGTGTTAGTTTTACTTCTGCAACCAGGAGCTCCAAATATAACACAAGCCTGAAAATAATTGTCCTTTGTAGGATGGCTACCTTTATTGTAACGTCACTGGACTTTGAAATCAACACTTATCACAAAGTGACAGTGACAAAAGTGAAACATGTACATGTGCACTATGGTACAGTCAAAGATTATATTAACTACAGACTTCTGCATTGGATTGTATGTGAATGGTAGCAGCAGTGGACAATACATATATCACATAGTATATCCTCACCCAGTGTTTTAACATGACACCACACACACTGGTGGAGTCCTGAAGCACGTTAACCTGCGATGCTGTGTTTATTTACCAGCGCTGGCAACTCTTCAGAAAATTTTCATCACATCTGTCTCGCAGGTATGTGTTTGACTTCTTCTTTTGTCTGTATGAAGCACATCAAATGATGCAACGTGGCCAGTGTGGAAAAGCTAGATCCTACGCCTTTCATAATACAACTCGACAGCACCTTTTGTTAGACATGACTTTCAAACTCTGCACAGTTTGGGAAGCAGACTTCCTGTTATTAAAGTCGTAGTCTCCTTGCCAAGTTGAAGTAACCCTGATGACATCATCGAGGGTTATTTCCTCAGACAAAGTCAGAAACACAGAAGAATCACACAAACATGGCTATGTGAGTTAGATGATTTAATGAATGATGTGTGATTGTCTGTAATATGTGTACTGTACATGTAAGGTAGTTCAGTCACTGCATCTTTTTTTCTTATTGCTTGTAGCGCTCTTATTTATGGACTCCATTGATTGATTAAAGACAGTATGAATGCTTTTCAATTACTGATTAATGTCAAATCAGCTGAAGCTTTAAAAGCTCATAGAAAAACATTCTAATAATGTAGCAATCCTCAGCATGAAGCACGTGAGATGAAAAAATGTGATTTATTATGAAGCAGCGATTATAATTATGTCTGCTCTGCCACAAACCAAAGACAGTGACTCAGCCATTTGCAACACATTCTGCTCCTCTCTGTTCTCCCTGCCTCCTCCACTATAATTGCCCTAATTCACTGGCGCATCTTCAGTGTTGGTGCCAAATTTGTTGGCTATTGATTACCGTGGTAACAGGTCACAGCCATGGGGAGCGGTTGGGATTGGATTAAAAAAAAAACAAACATCGATAAGAGGCTAAACAGCAGCGCTGTTGTGAGGGAGGGCGTCAACAGAGTGCTAACAAGGCCTGTACATGGAAATATGTTAAACACTAGTTCCTTTTGAACTTTAATATAACTATAGAAGTGAGATGACAGAAGGGAAATCATGAAAAATACGTAAAACCAGTCATTGATAATACATGCACTTCCATTCAGGGCTGTGAAGGTATTATAATGAGTCCTTAAAACTACAAAACTTCACATGCCAGGTGCCATTGCCCTCCAAAGCGAACCAGATGCTGACCAACGCATATCTGTTGTTTAGTCCACGTGCTCTGAGCATGTCTGTGCTCCTGTGCTAAGGAAACACCATCCTCTAACACCACGCTGGAATCTCAAAGCAGGTCACAGCAGAGTGAGAGAACCTTCCCCGAGGAAACAGTCCGACTGATCACTTTATATCACTTTTAGCACATCTCTCAATATTTTAAGATAATCAACATCAATTATTATTATTATCACTTCCAGTTTTATTATTCAGCATTTCATATTTTACTTCTCATCTCAAGGTTGGAATGAAACTTATAAATTAGGCTGCCACTGAAAAGTTTTTAAAAAAATAATGGAGGTCAACTTAATATTTTAAAAACATTTAGTCATTAGAAACTTTACTACCAGCAGTGAGCCTAGCCCAGATAGATCTGATAAATGGATCCATCACCGTATTGCTACATCCAAAAGGTCAACAGCATCACACGACTTCCACCTCTGCTTCAAAGTCATCATGTGATCAAGAAAAGGAGGAAAATTGAACTATTGGTTATTTGAACCGTTTCTACAAATGACCACTGTTGCAGTTTTTAAGGTGATCGCAGGCCACTGAACAGTCCTACAGAAAACGTTTCATAAAACTCTCCAGCTGTGCTCTGTGTTTCAGAACTACAGCTCCTGTCACGCAGGGCCTCTTAGCTTCCTGCTAATTTCAAATGTTTCTGACGAGCACTTATCACAACAAGGGATTGTCCGACTCTCCAAAAGCCTCTTTGAGATGAGTCCACCTGCTATTTCTTTGTGACAGCCTGTCACAGTTTGGTGCTTGAACTCAAAGAGCACGCATGGAGGGCATATGTAAGGAGGGACGCACGTGGAGCGCTCCACCTCTGAAGAAACTTTCTATGATGTGAGAAGGCAGCAGTGGAAGAGCGGAGCTGAGAGAGGGATTTACCCTCCTTGTGTGGGAAAACTGTAGTAAAGCGCCACTCGACGGTCGAAACAAATTGCCCACCGGGCGTGAGGGACGAACGGCAACCACAAGGATTTAATACAACAACCCTCCCTTTCTCTGGTCTCTCTTGGAGTGTAGCAGAGTGTTCAAGGACGATGGTGGTGATTCACCTTCCTGTTCTGCTCTGGTTGTGATGTGTTGAGGACGGACAGGCGTCAGATAAAGGACGGAGAAAAGAGAGACGGGTGGTGGTGGTGGGGGCTTTCTCCTTGACTGACCTGATCCGTGTTAGAGCAAGAACAAAGGTGAGGATCAAACTGGGTTTCTCGGAAGATGTCCGATGACATGTGCAGACTTTTTTAGACTGGGGTGGCCCTGACACACACACACAAAGATGTCTGAATAGCTTTAATTTCCCATTTCTGTCTGCATGTCTCACATCTTTTTCAAGTACTATCATGAGTGTGTTCTTTTAAATTCCTGCATTTAAAATGATTTAAATCGATTAAAAAGATAAATAGAGCTTCAAATCACCGCAGAGTAATTTATAATGATTTCACCTACAAGGTTTAGTGTAAGTGAATATAGATCAATCAGAAACGGGGACCATTGGGGATGTTTCATATCCTACTTTGAGCAAACGCAGAAATAAAAAATATGAAATCAATGCACTATTAATCATTCTGTGGCATCACTGTGTTTTTGCTGTAGAGGCTGACCACCCAAACTTTCAGTAAATAGTCATTCATCAAAATGTTTCCTAAGGCCCAAATTGTTATCTTTTGGCCATCATTAGGATTAGTTAAGGTTTCGCTGATGAAAGTATTCACTGAGACATCTAAGCAACAGCAACTCACAGGTAATCTCACTGCCATTTTATTGATTCATTCCCACATGACAGCACATTTGTCATTGGGAAGGAGAGGAATTTTTTTTTTTTTTGTTTTGCTCAAACTAATCAAACCAAAGCTTCGTTACAAGGTTCTCACACATCTCTCTTTAAAAGTACATTTGAGAGCTTTTTCTTTAAGCTAAGGTGTGAGGATCTGTGAAGGAGAGGATGTGGCTAGGCAGCCGGCTAGCTCTGTGTGGAAGATGACACCCTCACTCTTAATCCCATCTATCTGATTGCTTTGTTTCCCTCCAGCTGGGGAAAACAGCTGTCAGTGAGCAAAACACCAGATCTCGTTTGAATCACTGGACAAATGAGTGATGCTGGCAGCGATTTGGAGGGCTGGAGGAGGACTGGAGCCATCATACCATCAGACAAACCATTTTTACTTTCACTTTTTTAGATGAAACCAGAAGATGAGATAAAATAAACCCCTTATCCCACAGGAGGATGTTTACAATAGACATCTTGCTTTGTGGATTTATGTTTATTTAAAGCCTATCTTGTGTTCCTCACCCTGTCTGACATCTTCTGACATTATAATTCTCTGAATGGGACTGACGGGATAGTCTGAGCTAAAGTACAGCAGTCCATCTGTACGTGCTTTTCAGTGCCAGCGTACAGTACATGGCACCATTCGTAGAAGCGAGTTAACACAATCCGACTCAAAGGGGTGTTCACCTCCCCCTAGCAGGGAGCGAAATTAAAAAGGGAAGAGACGGCAGTGAGGGATGAATGAACTGTGGGACTGACGGACAGAGGGAGGGGTGGAAGGAAGGAGGGAGGGATTACCAGCCGAGCATTCAGTCACCTGCTGGGTGTGTAATTGGTGGGGAGGAAAAAGCGCGGCCTTTTGCGTGCTGCCAGTCAGTCTAGAGCGGTCTCCACAGCTTTCCACTGTCCCCCTGTTCCCCGGGGGGTTTATAGGTTTCGCAGCAGGGCCTATACACCAGGCTGTGACATAACACACACACCTACAGACTCTGGGAAAATGTCACCTGCATGTTTGTTCAGCCTGCAGAGGACACTGGTATGCACAAAGAAGTATCAGATGTTTCCTTTAATATGCAAAAAGATCCTAAAATTGTCTTTATTATTTCTTTACGTTCTTTAAGTACGAGTGTTCCCCCAGTTGCATCAGTTCTGCACCTATAACAAACCTGACCGCAAATATAATTCACTCCATGTGTGACATGGGTATGTTTCTTGTCTGACACAGTTTGGTTGCCACAGTAGTGCAGCAGAACTCCTGTCATGCACTTAAACAGGCGATATCTTTTGCCACAGCTCATGTTGTGAGAAATGTGAGAGGCAGCAAGAGACTGTAAGAGGAAAAAGCAAAGAGAGAGGGGCTCTTTGGGGAGGGCCCTTAATCTGTTTCTCCCCACACCAGAGACACAAACAGGACTGAGGCAGAAAAAAACTCACGTGGATGACATGCACACAAATTAAATTAGAGGAATAGTTGCTTTTTCGTTTTCCCCTGTATCACACTGTAAACGCTAAAGGCATAAACGCTGCCAAGAAGAAGCACCTTTCTGTCTCTGAGTGTGACGTGTTGCACATGCATGTGTTGCAGAAAAACAAATTCATTAGAATTTTTACATCCTCATCTACAATTCACTGATGATAATACTTCATCTAAGCCAAATCACAGAAATATTATCAGCCTCTGCAGAGGTAAGGCTTTGTTTGTCCACTGTTTGAGCTGGTATTATGAAGACATTTGTGAAACCAACTTCGATGTGGAACATTACAGAGCTAAAACAATTATGTACACACACACGCACATACACACACATTAATTCCAGTTAAACAAACACAGCATTATTTGATGTCCTGTGGTGAGCATTAATATTCTCTCTAACACGCACCGAGCAGGACGCACCATCTGACAAATCCCTCTGCACGTCCTGGTCCCGGGGGGGGGCGGTGTCTAAATAAACATTACAACAGTCTCCATGGGGATTAGCCTAATGTGCAGCGGTGTAGCGCCAGCGATATGTCGCTTTAATTGTCCCCTAAATTAAACACGCAGCGGTTTATCTTCAAATCTCATAAATCTCATAATCCTTCCTCACTCTCTGTTGCGTTTTATCAATCAATGATAAGAAGCCACCCCCCCGCTAAATAAATCCTCCTTCTCGTGAATTTGCAAAAAGCACACTTCTTCTCCTTCCACCTATGCCACTTGAGCTACTTTGTAAGACAAAGTGTATCTGATCACAAGTTTGCACACACACGCCATTTTTCATCAGTGGAGGTAATTTATTAGCCAATTAGGAATGATGAAAGCACACAGTTCTGGAGTCAGTGATTACTGCCTCTGTGCAATGATGAAATTTATCATTCTTACTGAGAATCTAAGAGGATGTGTTTCCTCACATAAGCAATAGAGAAAATGCTGGAGGCTGGTGGAGGGGAATCGAAACGACAACTATAGCCATTAATTCCCTTCCTTCTACCTTCTAGATGTTAATTAATATTCAGTCTGCGTCACCACAAGGGCTTTTCCCCACTACTGTGGCCATGTGGCAAGACGCAGGGGCAGTGAAATAAATGACTCAGGTTCACAATCCATCTGAAGCTGCACAGCTTAAAGCGCTCAGAGCTGAACTTGAGAGTTCTGCTTTTTTAGCTTTTATGTTATTGGTTTGGCACCACACGTACTGGGAGTTCAGAGTGCACGCTGCACGATGGCCAAGTGCTGCCGAGAAATGTCTGCACCCTGTCCATGCCTCTGTGCCACGTAGCAAAGCTGCACCCAAATGGCCAGATCCACCAGAGGCGGCGGCCCACAGAGGTGAGTCCTTCAAAGGAGCGAAAGGCCAGACCGAACCTGCTTTGCCTCTGCAGATAAGACCAGTCAAAGGTGAGAAGCTGCCGTCCGACTACTGACAAAGTGCACAAGAGCCTCTGAAGACAACCTGGTTTCCATCACAGAAAATAGAGTAATGAAATATCATTTCTGGGTGGATACAAGTACTGTACCAAGTTAACGGTAAACTACCTATATGTCTTCTATCTTTCCATGCTTCACTGTGATGAACAACGTATCAGGGCTGCAGCAGACCTGATGCAGAAACACACCTTTGCTTTATGCAGACTTGATCACTGCAGTGTTTTGTTGTTTCTGTATCCCTCCTGCATCCTACCTGTTACCACCTGTCCCAGTCTCTCAGTGTATCTGTTACTACTTAGAGTTCACAAATCAACCAACAAACTATCAACTGTCTGTCAACCACTGTATCTCCCTAACACTGTTTGTTTCTTACAACAACATCTTGTGCCTCTCTCCCTCTCCCTCTCCCTCTCTCCCCTTTCTTCTATCTCCTTCTCTCTCTCCAGGCTGTCGGTGCCTCGTCTCAGACATTTTGGATGTGGATCTGTGTCCCCTGGGAGATTCATCTTTCTCTCTCTTTTCTCTCTCTCTCTCTCTCTCTCTCTCTCTCTCTCTTTCTCCCTTGTGTGCACATTGTCCTTGTCTCTCTCTGTGCTGTGTCTTTGTTTCTCCTCTCCTCGCTGTGTGAATGTGTTGTGTAGTCTGTCCTCTCTCTGATTTCACAGAGGAGAGGAAGCTGTGTGTCTCAGGTCTGTTTGGCAACACCTGAAGTTGCTCAATGTCCCACCGGATCCAAATTCCACATATCTATACACAGTATATACCCATATTCTTCACTTTCATAAACTTCGGATGTTCTCATCCTGATTGTGCTCATTGGGATTTTATTATATATGTACTATATGCACAAGTTCCTGTCCTGTTTCTCTCCTGGAGCATCTTTTCTCTCTTTCTCCATTACACTGTTAAAGGGTCTTTTTGGGGAGATCTTCCTGGTCCAAATTGTTGGTCTAAGGGTGTCATCTGCTGTTACAGCTTAGAAATTCATGATGAAAATTCATTTAGCACACCCTGCACTGGTGCAGTTTGTATGCCACATTTACTGATGACCACCTCAACCCATGCAATTCAAGTGGACATCGCCTGACATGAGCAGTTCACGATACGTTTCTGCTGTTATCACTTCTGTTCATTCAGTAGTGAAGATACAGGGAGCCCTGTTAGCTCACCAGGTGGAGCATGTACCATTAAGTCTCACTCCTTATCGCACCGCCTCGGGTGTGATCGTAACACGAGGCCCTTTGCAGCATGTCATCCTCGCTCTAACTCTTTCCTGTCTCTGTTCAGCTGTCACTATCAAATGAAGGCGAAGTGGCCAAAAACTTTAATATGATAATCTTCTGAAGTAACAATGATAGAAGACCTTGGATTTTCTCTGCTTTCAGAGATATAAAAGCCTAACTGTGACTGCGTCTGTGTAGTCAGATAGGTATTTGGTATTTGCAGATAATCAGAGTTTGGTAATTTGAATAAGTATTGGGTCGGTGTATCCTTAGATAACTCCATCTGCTGACAACAATGCAGTTTAAGGCTCCGACAAAAGCTAATGAGTCCATTTTTTTTCTTTTGCTCAAACTACAGTTTCCAAGATTAGAAGTGACCTTTCATGCTCGTGCAGAAAGAAGTGATCCAATCTAGTGGTTGCACCCAAATAACTGTAAAAAAAAAAACTTTGTACCCAAGATTACAAGTTAAAGTGGCATCATCCACAAAAAGGCGCTCTGCTTGTACTTACTGTCCATAAATAGCCTCTTTGTTATGTTACAGCATCCAGCGCCGTACTTGCATTGGCAGCTGAACACATTAAAAAAATAAATAAAAAAAGCTCTTACCTGAATGAATGTTGAAAAGGGCCAGGGACAGGGCAGACATGTGAAAAAAAAAACAGATAAGAGAGACAAAATCATTAGTCGGAGGTCAAACTGTGTATGAAATCATCCATGTCAACCTCCCATAAAGTCTTCAGCGGCACCTGTCACCTCAGTGGGAATGAATGGCGTTTAGTGGGCGGAAACACAGATGCTGAAAGGCCTCGCTTCGGCGCAATGAGCCTTGCATCTCGAGTCGCCTGCCTCACTCATTAGCCATTACGCTCATTTGCGAGAGGTCGATGAAGCAGCGATCCCAGTCCATCACGCCCGCTGTATTATACCACATGTCCTTCACAAGCAGCCGTACCTGACAGGGCCCGTGATTTCGCTGTGTGTTTAGGCTAATAGCTTAACCGATGGGAGTGCAGAGGCCCGAGACATGAGCGAGGATTTTCCCTCCGTTTTTGTGATCTTTCATATTCACGCGGCGGATGATTTGAGGCAGCTATAAGCCACCGGGAGGAGAATCGCTGCTATTCATCACCATAAGTGCTGAACACTCATGAGAT
Source organism: Amniataba percoides (assembly GCA_037176925.1). Taxonomy (NCBI): domain Eukaryota; kingdom Metazoa; phylum Chordata; class Actinopteri; order Centrarchiformes; family Terapontidae; genus Amniataba; species Amniataba percoides. The sequence continues at coordinate 14,993,848 of JBAJHX010000042.1, read as the reverse complement.
GAGATGAGATGCAAAGTGAATGAATGACTGAGATGTATGTGTCGCTTTCTCTCTGCAGTCGAGCCATTTCACTTTAGATTCCTCCGTTTTCTTTTTCTTTTCTTTTTTTTCCCCCTCCGTGACAGCTTCTTTGCCACAGAGGGATGATATGACAAGGCAGGATTGAGGGGATAAATTCTTGAAGAGGTGTGTGTCAAACAAAGACAAGTGGGAGAGGAAGATTTGCCGGCAGGGGGATATTTTTCAATAAGAAAGAAAGGAAGGGGGTGGACTTTCTGGCATCTTTTATCTGGGTAGAACGAGAATTATTACAGTGTACTCAGACAGGCATAAAACACCTACCAACAATGCTTCATGCAAACTGAAGTGGAAATGCCCAGACTCACTTTGACAAGGTTTTTTTTTTCTCAGCCGTTTACACTTTTGACTTTTGAAGAACACCTAACTTTTAGGGCAAACTTAAGTGAAACATCGATTGAATTACTTTGTAGATGAGGAATGTTACCGAGCAGTACAGACGGCCCCTCCCTCACATATTCCAGTCCCACATTAAGGGTATGACAGTGTGAAGTCTTTGAAGTTGCAGATGGGGGCGGGTGTCGCAGAGAAAAAGGGGACAAAGAATAGAGAGAATCTGCCTGCATTAGTTTAATGAGAACAGAATGCAATATGGGGCAAAAAAGCTCATCATTACATTTGCCATTTTTGTGTCAAAGGACTCGGGCGTATTCTTTTTCATGGCGTTGTCATCACCACAGACATAAACCTCAGTTTTTGCTCAGGTTTCACCCTCTTCATGTATATGCTCATAGCACAAGTCACTGTATCTTCCTTGGGCATGTCATGTACTGTAATGCTCACAGCGGCTACGTATATAAACACACACACACACACACACACACACCTGTCCAACCGATGGACAAAAGTGCTAACCACTACACCTCTGGACTCTATAATGACTATTGTTTGTATGTGTCTTAATGTTGCACATTGTATGGGCACTTAAACACAAACATACACCTTTGCACTCAAGTTCATGTTTAATGGCCCCAAACAGCCAACGCACCAGCTGCACATTAATGCACCGACCATGTGTATGAGTGCGTGTTCTGGTTCAGCTCAGCTTCTCTGTGTGTTTGTGGAACTGACTCATAAAGCCCCCGGGTAGGAGCGCATTTTTTTGGCTCAAAGTGACACACATCAACTTGTGCTGCACAGAGGAAATTTGTGTCTCAGGGTGTCTTTCAGTTGGCTTTGTGCTCAATCTCACTGCTTCTGTCTGAACACACTCAGTGTTCAAGGGGTACAAGAGCCACATTGGAAATAAACTAATAATGGTAAAACCAAATAAGATTGTGTGACTCTCCTGACTTTCTCTTCAAAATGTATAATCTGGGGTTTGAGAGTTATGGCACACCCAAAGTGCAAACTTATATTTCCAAAGATGAAATCTGTGTAAACAGCTAATATAAGTACAAATAGCATGTAAGTGAATACAAAGAAAAAAATCCTACATTTGATAATTATGGGGAAAAATGTGCATTAGAAAGTACTGTTGATTCCAGAATTCTGTGTGTGATGTACGGTTTCCAGTCTGAGTCCATCCATCCATCCATTTTCTAAACCTGTCCTGAGCACTCACAGGGTCACAGGGTTGCTGGAGCCTGTCCCAGCTCTCTTGGGCGAGAGGCGAGTTACACCCTGGACTGACACCAGTCAGTCGCAGGGCTGACACTGAAGGACAGACAACCACTCACACTCACACCTAGGGGCAATTTAGAGTTACCAATTAGCCTGCATGTCTTTGGTTTGTGGGAGGAATCTGGAGTACCCAGAGAGAACCCTCGCAGACACAGAACCCTCTTGCTGTGAGGCAACAGTGCTAACCACTACACCACTGTGCTGCCCCCAGTCTGAGTCATGACTCTTCAGTTGGCTGCTTAGCATTAAAATGTAAAAATTGAATTGAAAAATACTGTTAGAATATGCACTAATGCAGAGGTGAAGAAAACACACTAATTCTGGCAAAGCATCCATGAGATGTTTGTTTTAGATGGGGCTGGTGAACGGGAGCCAGCTCTGGCCTGATGTAATTCACCCAGACAAAGTTCAGACAAAGTTCACCATCAGCTCGTCACCTTCCTCCATCTCTGTCCTCTGCATCCGTCTCTCCCACAGTCACTCTGCTTCTCCTTGTCACATAACCTCTCAAACAGCCTTGTTGGTGCTGAAATATTCAACAGAACACAGCCACCACTTGCCCTCAAAAGCCAAAAAAAGAGCAAACACTCGTGGTCTCCTGACATGTTCTGTATGTCACACCACAGAGCTGTTCACTAAGGTGGAGAAAGACAGAAAATATAACATTTCCCCTCTGAGCTGATGCATTATCTAGCAGCTCAAAATACCCTCTGAAAATCAATCTGCTCAAATAATTGAATCAAAATGTCACAAATTTAACTTGTATTATCCTGTGTTGGTCTTCTATCTCTGGGCTGATCCCAGAAAAGTTACTCAGACATCAGAATCATCAAGCTCTGCCTCTCCCTCCACCCCACATCATTTTCATTATTCTCACAAACACATTATGTACGCTGCTGACAAGCCAGCTGAGACTCTCCCTCGTTAACAGTAAGCCATCCTGACGCAGGAGACGAATGCGACCTCCAGCGAGAGCCCATTCTCCTAAGAACATGAAGGTGACACATCTCACCTGGACTCTTTTGGCCAAATGCTCTCTGCCTCCTTTGAAGTGAGAAAATCCAATGCCTCTGCTTTGAAACATGAAGCCTGAATGCGTGTACCCAACAAACAGCTCATTCATCTCTGGCCTGTCTGACATGAGGACAAATAAAAGACCCTCGTATAAGATATTTATTCCTTTCAGCATGTAAAACGTGTTTGTTACTGGATTATGGGCAGGTGTACACGATGGTATGTGTGCAGCATGTGCATCTGTGCCTGTAAAGGGTGTTATGACTGAGGGTGCTGACAGGAAGGAGGCTTTTCTTTAACTCCGGGTGTTCCAATAACTCAAATAGAGAGCAAATAGTTGAAAAACTGGGCACGCAGATTCTGCAGAGACACACTCGATTGCTGACGCACAAAGTGACATTGCTGCTAATTTACGCTCATAGCTAGAGTACCGTCCATGTGTGCACGGCAATGTGCACACGTCGTGCATATCTCTGTGTATGAGGTCACGATTAGTTAAACAGAAGATAAAATAACCTCATAAAAGCTGCAATGATCTACACCTTGAAATGAGATTGAAAATAAGGAGGTCCTGAGCCTGTGGGTCAGTCCAGGACATCCTTCCTTTCCCCTCTATCATTATTGATGAACACAATCTCACAGGCTTTACAGCCACATGTGTGTTCCTGGAGCGACAGCACACAAACATCACTGTGAAGAAGTGAACCACCACCAAAGAAATAAGCTGGAGCAGATTCAAACTGACTGTGGCAATATGCCCGAGTCAGAAACCCATGAAAGCTGTAAGGTGCTGCGAGTGAATAATACTTGTTTTGCATTAATTTAGGGAGGAAGACACCAGGGGAGGCTTGCCAAGGGTACTAAATGTGACTGGTCTGGTCCTGTTCATTGGTTAGAACAAAAGCGTACTGCAGGTTGGAGGTACTGTTATCATTATAATCTAAACAGAATTCAAATAAATGTTGGGTGATAAAATGCAGACATCGGGACATCCATAAGGTAAAGTCTGATGATGATGATTAGCACCTCAGTACATGTCAAAATGTCAGAGACATGAACAGCCAGCTACCATAGGTCCGATATGACACCCTGATTGTGACAATAACAAGAATGAGACAGGGACACCAGTGAGCTCTGTGTTGTCAGCACAGACCAGAGTCATTTTGAATTCAGAATATCTTAAAACAGTTGGATCGAAACTGAGACACTGGCTGCTCACTCTCCTCCAGTTCTTAGTTGTTAAATTTCTGACAAGAGACAATTTATCTTTCCAAGCAACAACCTACTTCTATCTTGCTAAAAAAAATACTCTATCCCAGAAGTATGTTGATGTATCAGCAAAATATTGTAAAATCAGATATCCAAAGGGAAAATCTTTGGATAGGTGTTTCTTGAATTTGGGCCCAAGGATCTTGCTTTCATTCTCAGCATCTTACGCCTCCTTGAAGAACCCAGTCCCTGTGAGGACAACACTTTCTCAGCAGTGGAGGATGACTTGTTTTTATCCACCCAATAAATATTTAAAGTGTAGAAACAAAAGCTGCGGTTTGACGAGCAACTCAGCGATTTCACAAAGTGGGCCTGACTCATCAGCTTGTAGCCAAGCTGCTTTGATCAAAGCATCATCGGGCCAAAGGCCTCTTTAAGAATCCGACTGTCCAGCAAGGAAAAAGTTTGGGAGTGATAGTTAAGTTTTATCTTCAGCAGAGTTGCACTTGTGTGTGCCAATGAGGGTGCAAACAATGACCTGACAGTTATTTTGATAAAACAAGCCCAGATAAAAATACTTCAAATGTTTTCTTAGGGCGACATTAACAGACAATACAGAAGATCACCCATCTCCAAAGCGGGACAATGGCTATAAATGGAATAAATCACAGCTGTAATGCTTCCAGTGGGCCCTGTGAAACCCCAGCTAATGAAGACATGTTGATTTAACGAGCCATGCCCCTGTCTTGCATAGAGCTGAGCTGACTTTGCCAGATTAATGGGCACCTCAGCTAGCTCTAATGGCTAATAATTCAGGACATAGTAGCTTGCTTCTTCCTCTCATTTTTATCTAATCGCTATCGTGGTTGCATCCGGTCTTGGCTACATCTTAGAACATCCATCACAGCGGAGCTTGTGATTGTGCAATTACATTTGGACTTTCAGTTTAGCTGTTAGACTGTAAGTTATGGAATGGGGTGTTTTCATTATCAAAAGAAGTCTTTCTTTTCTTTTTTCCTGCAACAGTCTCACTGTCTGTTAGACTTTCATGCCCAAGGCAGAAGCAGAGCAGGAAACTGCCTGCGGGGACTCAAACCCCAGGGATCCTAAAATCCTCAGTTTAACTGCACATTTATTAGTTGTACATAATTTGATTCATTTAAAATTTCTTAGATAATTTGCACCACTTACAACTGTCTGTTTTAACTAAGATGGCTCCTGAGGTGCTTTTCTGGACCCATATACCAGACACACATCGGTGAGGATGATGTCATCATCTTCCTGACCTACAGTGACCTTAGAGAGCTGCTTCACGTGGTGCAGCAATAATCACCTGAAGCTCAGTACCAGCAAGGAAGAGCGGCTGCTGGAATACCACAGAAATTAGAGGCCCTCAGTCCCAGTTGTCATCCAGGGAGAAGAAGTGGAAATTGTGGGCTCAAGTACTTTGGGGTCCAAGTCAATAAAAAACTGTAGTCAGCCAGTGCAGTGTCCTTTCCTGTGGTGTACTGCCAGTGATGCTGAAGGCAGCAGACTGAACAAAGAGGTGAGGAAGGCCAGCTCTGTGGTCGGGGTGAATGTAGAGGATGAAGGACAAAATAAACTGCCTGACAACCCCTCTCATCCTCTCCATCACAAGCTGTAGTAGATGAGCTGCACATTCAGCCACCGAATCACAAACCCACCAAGGTTCAAAAAGCAGAGCTTCAGGCTCTCAGTTGTACCTGCTGCCAGCCGACCGTACGACAGCAGTCCTCACACTGAGCCAGCATCTTGTAATTATATTTATACTATCCTGACACTGCTGCTAATCACTCTGTGTGCTTTTGCTTCAGCTCATGTGCTACTTGTGGGTGCTCTTTATCTACTGCTCCTGCCTGTCCAGGCTGGATTAGTACCCAGAGGAGCCCCTGGGCCCTGAAGCTCATAACGCCCAACCTTCAACACACACAGACATGCAAAACACACTCTTGCACACACACACAGATAGTGATGGGCAGATGAAGCTTCATGAAGCATTGAAGCCTTTCATCCAATTGGTTCACTCCAGTGCAAAGCTTCTTGAAGCTTCATTTGTTCTAGTAGGACATCTACTGGACACAAAGTATCAGCTGGCATGAATTTGAAGTGTGTGGCATTTTGCAGAAAACCTGTGAATAAAACTGTCAGCAAAATAAAGAAGTATGCAAAAAGTGTATAATGTAGTGATGGCAGTATACTGTGTATATATACTGGCAGTATGGAAAATTGTTAATTATTTGGACATGATGAAATTGGAAATGATCATTTACAGTGAGGTGAGGGTGGTTGATGTACGTGGTACAGCCTGGCAGCGAGGCTTCGGACGTCATCATTTTCAGCTCCTCCCCCAAATGAAGCAAGCCTCGATACGCGCTTCGCGGAAACGCCCCCTTCATTACTCGACACGCGCTTCGAAGCCTCGATACAGAACGTCACATCACTACACACAGACACACACACACACATATTTACTCCATGCTACCAACAGACATTAAATCCCATCAATTATTTTTAATCCACCAGAACATAATCACACTCCGGTTGGTCAATGGCTGAAAAACCACTTCAGCTGAGCAGGTGTGTCTGTACAGTTCAACAGACCAACAAAGCCAACATGTATCTGTCAACAAGACAACACACACCATGCAGGGCAGAGTGTGACTCAGCCATTTAACCTGGAACTGACTTGCAAGATATCACACAGCACAGCTGAATGCAGCTAATAAAATAAGGGTTAGGGTAACCCACAGACAGCATTATTAAATGATGTTTACCTTTAGACGTGCTGTTCATCCTTTCTTTCTTCCTCTGTGTTGTCATTTTCCTCTTTTTGTTCACCGAGCTGAGGCAGCTAGCTTGATGCTAGTTATCCTAACTAGCTAGCTGAGGCTGTGCTAACAATAGCCAGTACACCATCCTCCGTCTCTTCTTCATTCAGCTTAAATGTTTTGAAAAAGCTACTTGTCGGCGGTACATTTTTTATTGTGGCCACTTCTTTCTCTTCCTTTTCCTTGTTTTTCTTCCTTTTGGCAGCCCCGCTGAGTTGTTGGTGGATGCTGTCCATTTTCCGCTGCATTTTCACCCTTTTTTTCGCTCGCTTTTTGCCGCACATTTCTCACCACGTCACTGAAATGGGTACAGGTACAAATGAATCCCCTTGTTTTTAACCTGACTACTGTAGAAAAACTGATACAGGATCGGCGCCATGTAAACCACCTGTTCTCTAGGCCCGCCCACTCTGATCATTAGCCAATCAGCACAGTGCATTGTTGCTTGCTTGCCAATCACTGCTATTTAATTCATTTGACTGGATAATTACTTTTTTCCTCATGGCTGAGGGTGTGTTCAGGGGCCCCTATTCTTATTTCAGATTATAATATATATTTACCTATTTCATATTATGTCCTGTATTTTTCTGTATATATTGTACATCTGTCTTTGTGCTGCACAGTTTCATCTCTAGGGATTAATAAAGGATTATCTTAAATCATCAAAGCAGCTGCATAATGTAGTTTTTAGCAAATGTTACTCAAGCAGGAGCAAATAGTGCATTGTTTGGGTCTATTTTCAGCAGCGGATTAATCCACATTTGGTGCTCTAGTGAATATCTAGAGCAGAAGGACGATGTGTGTGGGACTGAGTCTGAAAAAACTACAGCGTGTGTGTTTATAGTGCTGTAGAAACATGTCATCCAGTGCAACACTGTGGCTTACTGATGTGTTTTCATAGTTTTTTTATGGCTCAGAGGGAGGAAATTTATCAAGCTGTCATACACTCATGATGCTTAATAGGATCAGTTTATTGTTGGTTTGTGTCTTTTCATAGGATTTGTTTGGTGGATATTTCTAAATTAATCTGCTGTGTTTTAAACTAAACAAATAAAAGATGGTACCAGCTAGAAATTTGCTCATTTCAAGTGAAAATTGTGGTTATGGAAGTAAAGTAGTAAGAGTGTGGTTAATTAAGGTAAGTCAATTAAAATACTTGGCTTGGGAAATGTGATTTTCTTTTTTTTTTCTGCAGTTTATATAAAGGTGGAATGCCCATCCCAAGACCTGTGGCTCTTATTTATGCCTTCTTATTTTCCACCTCTCTATACACAGCACACCAATTCCTGTATTGCCAGTGAATGTTATTTCTAGGGACGTCTGGACAGATAACACAGCTGCCATATGTGGTCTGCTGTGTGCAGTCCACATTGTTTGGTACACACACTGTTCAGAAAGGGTGTGGGAGCCATATGAGTCAGATGTATGCCCTGACCCCTTCTAACAGGTTGGTCTTGCCATGTCCAGCCCTCTATAAACTGGAATAATAAGCTGCAGGTAAAGTTCAGCTACATATGGAGCTGTCGCTACAGTGTTGCACCGAGGAGAAATGTATCTCTCACCGCTGATAGATAGTGACAACAACAACAACAGTAAGCCCAGAGGGACAGAAAATGTGAAATTGATCAAACAACACATTATCACCTGCCTAGACTCTGCTATTCATTTTTCTCTCCAGCTCTACTGTCTGGCACCCACAGCGAAACAAGGTGCTTTGCAGGTTTAGAAACAACTAACAACGCTTGCCATCAGCTAAATGCTGGCTCTGGTGACATGATGATGACAAACCGACGCAGTGTCTGCAGCCACTGTTTGAAATGAAAATCCCTGAATTGGAGCTGCATGTACAATCAAATAATGCTCAGCAGCTTGTTCTTTCAAAGGAAGATTAAATAAATGGGTACGAGGGAGGTTACCTACCATAATAATACGTTGCCACAGACTTCCATTTCATGATGTTCAAAAGCTATATATTTTCACTTGTCCTGGACGGTTTCAAGCACCTTGCAGAAAATGCTTCATAAATGGGTAACTTTACAAAGACATTTCTCTTTAAAATGCCACATTTCTGTCACCTTGCAAGAAGTTTATTTGAAGGGAAAGTTGAAGATATGGCAATGTGATAGCTTCGGCAGTCTGTGATGAGATCATATTTTTTTATTTTCTGATAAAACACCTTGAAAAGGGTGTTTCATTGCGTGAGTCAGAATGTGCAAATGAGGCAGAGGGTGTTATGATGACTGTAATCAGCATTACAGAGCAATAAAGACCGATGCGTCAGATCCCGGATGAGAGAAACGACATTCGTGTGCATTCACTAAATGTACGACTTGTTTATGGCTCGCTTTTACTTTGACCTGTTTCACTTGGAGGACATCAAGGCTGTTTCTATGAACTGAGTGTTCATTAAAACACCGATGCCAGACGGGTGAAGCATATTCAGTCCTGGTGCTGAACAAAACAATAAGGGCTGGAGAAAATGACTTCATTTGTGAATTACTCACATAAACCCTGATGTGGATACTTTATGTGATTGTGCCTTTGCTCCACAAAAAAAGTTGACATGAGGCTGAGCGCACCACCTTGGCGTGAATGTGTGAAGCATGAGGAATGTCAATATTAACACACATTACTAATGTGTTTCACCACAGTTCAGTCATGTTATTTAGCTTACAGCTTAAAAAAAGATGTGTCAGTTCAGTACCTCTTCAAGAAGCCTCCATCTAACCCGGGAGGGTAAAATAAGCTCTGCATAATGAGTGATTTGCTTGGTGGGAGCTGTGGACAGTTTACCTAATTTCATCCTTAATGTGACATATTAAGAGAGGAGATAAGAGTGAAAGGTCAGTCCACGGCATAAACCTCTGGGATGTCAGTTACGGAGAGGAAGACAGATTGATTCGATAGGTTTAAATGTTTAGCTACAATCAGTGGTGCACCCTGAGGTCACCGCTGAAGAGAAGAGCCAGCTGTTTTTGTCTTTAAAGCAGCACAAATCAACATTTTTACATCAACAAATGACATTGTGTCATCTTTTTGTCTTCATGGCCTGCACTTTGGTGTTTTGGTTCAGTCTCAGAGCTCTCATCAGCAGGCTGCTGTTTTCAGTGACAGAGCTCAGAGAGACCCACAGAAATTAATTCAGTTCAGTGAGGTTGAGTCTGTCCCTTAACTTTCTCCTTATTATTTTGCACAATACATCTCACAAAGGCAGCCATTTTAAAAGCTAAACCTCCTCAAGTGTAAGTTAATGAATAGTAGCAAAACAGAGGTAAAAAGAAAGATTTGAATATATTCTTTTAACCCTAACCCATTTTAAGCTGGTTTCATGCAACATAATTTAAAGTTAAACCCTGATTTAATGTCTTAAAAATAAATCCAAGCAACCCAGTGTTTTCCGGGTAAGTCATGTTTTTTAGTATTCAAGTCAGTTTAATTCAGTTTTATTTGTACAGCACCAAAAAAAAAAGAAGTTATCTCATGACACTGCATGTAGGGCACGTCCAGACTGCACTTCATATAATATTAATACATATCTGGGCAGAGAACAGAATAAACACTGATACTGTCAGTTTTATGAACATCAGGCCTTTCATGGTAAAAGAAACATATAGAAACTGACTTTGTTGTCTGTGGAGGCTCATGAGCCTTTCACCAACAGAAACACCTCTGCCAGTCAGCTCTGAGCATTACTGCCAAACCCAATTAGCTTCAGAGGGTCCACCTGTCAATCAGCCCCTTTAGTGGAGGCGAACTGGGAATGAGCTGCCGGCCAGTTTACACAAACAACTAATCAATCAATCAGTCAGTCACTTTGGGAATCATTCGTCAGACAGCAGCGTTACTCAAGAAGAAGAAGACCAAACCTTTATTTCATGTCAAAGACAAATGTTACATAGAAGTAAAGCCACATGAAATGCGAAAAATACATAAAGAGGGATGGTTCAAATCATTTTGTGATCCTTTACAGGGAGTGACAAACATCAGATTGACTGTTCAAGTGCATCTCGCTCCCTGGGTAGATGCTGTAGATGTGTACACAGCTGTTCACGTCAACTCCCACACCAATATTCAGCCACCTTTGAACTACTCGAAACACATCCATGGATCTGCCATTTACTCCAAAATGGTGTTTGCAGATGCTGAGCCCTCTGATAATCCCAGACAGACGCACGAGCACAGCCTGCAGACGTCAGCGCTGCTGGGATATATTTCCAGTCCTCCATCCTGCTTCCATCACTCTCGTGCACACACATTTGCACGCAGGTCAAACATTGACAAAAGCTCTTTCCGTGCACTAGCTGTGTGAGTGTGCTTATCGCACTCCTCGGAAGCCTCTGCGTGTCTGAATACACACCTCGCCTGTCAGATTTACATCTGCAGAGGGAGCTGTGTGTGCTCGGGTCATATTTCGTTTTCTTCCACGCAAACACAAAGGGAGGACAACACATGTGCACACTGACAGAGTGCACTGCTCGTCTTTCAAGTAGCTGTGCCTCATTGCCTGCATGTTGAACACAAGCTGCCACTATTCTGTTGCCTGTCAAGGAAAATCTCCAGGCCTCTGACGTCCCAGAGAAGCAACGATCTGCATGTATAGAGGCCTGACACTGTGAACTGCACCAGCAAGTCTGAGTTACACGTGCTGTCAATCTGTGCATGATAAAATACGGCAGTTTTCACATCGATGATCATGAATCGCATTTATGTATATTACAACAATCTTCCTTTCATTTCCATTCACTCCTCTTCAGTCACATGTGGTGCTGTAAATAAGTCACTGTGTCCAATAGAAACGCTTTCATTTTAACATTTTATCTTAGTTTGAGATGATGCATGATGATGAAGTGTTTCCTTGATTCCTTTCACTGTCTCTCCTTCTCTTTGTACGAGAGGGAAATAAGTAAGACTCGAATGCGAAACCAGAACTGCACTGAAATAGAAAGACTAGCAAGGTTTTGTTTTGTTTCATGTTAATTCTTTAGGTTTAATTCAGATCAGCTGTGCTCACAACAGAAACACTTTAGACATATTCTGTCTGGCAACATAATCAACAGGTTTTACTTAGACCTCAAAGGTTCTTTTAGAAAAACTGTTACTCTAAGAGGAACAAATAACTATAATCCTCCTAAGAGTCCTTTCAGAATGACTGCTCTGAAAGAGCAGGACATGAAGGGATAAGTTGTCTCTCTGGGCATGTTGAAGGTGCTTCAGTTTGTGCAAAGACTTTGTACTAATCCCGAGTTGAAACACTCCAGTTCATGAGTGTAAAAGAAAGAGACAAGAAGAGGAGAAGAAGAGGTTCTGAAAGAAAATACCACAAATAACCAGAGTCCCCGGTCAGCTTTTAAATGAGTCCAGACAGTGGCATGCAAGTACAAAGACAAAAGTTGCTTTGTGGAAGGATGAGTGGTTCTTTACCTCGACACACTGTATAAACATTAACAGCAGGAGTTGATACATGGAGGCGAAAGTTTCACTCAACCTCACTTAACCGCTCTTCTATAGAGGTTAATGGCTCCGTGCTGCACTCAAGAGCACATGGACAGCTGTTTAAAGAGCAGGGTATTACATACTTTATTTATGCTACCACATTTTCACAGCGGGGGCTCAAACTGACGACGCACAGGCATTGATCTTGACTTCTCTCCTCTTGACTTAATCATACATCAAAGATTTGGACTCCAATTTAAAGATTGTCACGGTAACCTTGTGTGGTACTGCCTCGGTCTCAGCGGGCTCAGGAGGGTGAGCGGAGGGTGGTGAGAGGATGGGGAGGACGGGGAGGTTCACACTGAGGTTTTTGGGACAGCGGTGTGTCTGCTTTTAATCGGGAGCTTTCCCCAGCAGGAATACTGTGAGTCTGTCTGAAGGCAACAATCAATTATTCAGAAAGGGCTGCTGTGTCAGGTCATTACCCTTCACCTCATGTTTGGGGACGGTGGGAGTAGAGCATGGTTGATGTTAGAGATCAGGGTGGAGGGTAGAAAAAGACTAGCTTTTTACCTTCACAGTTTATTTATGAGATGCATTTGTGCCATAGACTACGGTGTGCCTGCAACCCAGTCACTGAAATAAGTTTTTACTCAGATAGAGGAATTTGAATAAAAGTGAATAGTGCAAGAACAGTAATAATAAATAGATTGCCCCATGTTGGACTCTCTGACCCTGCATTTCATCAAAGGGCAACACTGCCAGGAAAGCTTGCTAATAGTTCAACTTACAAGACAAAGTTAAGCAGTGCTGAGATAAATTTGCCTGGATTCTTCTCAGCCCCACAGTGAATCCACCAATAGTAATGACTGCACTGAAATGAACTGAATTCACAGCAAGATTCTTTCAAATGGCGGCATGACCGGACCTTTATGAGAACTACCTGTACCTTTCAAGAGGGTCGATAAAGAAGTGTCTCACCTCTTACTGAGACACACAACTACTATATATTAAAGAGGTTTAATACAAGTGATATGTCACTATCAGTTTATATTGGCAGGCAGGAGGGACTGCAGCAGCATTGACAGGTCTCTGGCACAGCCCCCACGTCGCATTGATCAAAGGTGCTCCGCCACTGGCACAGACAATAAAGTCACATATTCACAATGTAGACAAATTAGCTAATTAGAACAGAGAGCCAACAAAATAGTCTAGAGAACAGGCAATCTATCATCATAGAAAACAGGGATATATAACCGTTTAGCTTTTTTGGCTTTAGCTTCTCTTGGCCTCGCAGGCCGAGATGCTCATCAATCTTTCCATCGACCATGGCTGATGCAGGGAGGACAAATTGGAAGTGGCAGGACAAGTTGGAAAGAGCCCTTACATACGTTTATTCCAATGTTTATATGAAAAATATTGAGTGCGGCCTTAAATAACATTTTGAAAGCAGTATTTAAATACATAAAGGAGTTTTTTTTTTATGTTTTTGTATTGGTTCTCCTTCACCCCAGTAAAGGATCTGAACGCTTCCTCAGCATTGGTACATTCTGATTCACATTCACAGCGCTGACATCTCTCTCATTCCTCTGCTTTTGTTTTCGCTAGCATGAGCTCATGTTAGATTATTAAGAGCTGACACGAATTCCCAAGAACAAAGAGGAACAGCGGCGTTGACACAGTTCCCCACTGCTCAAAGCGAGGGGTTATATTTTGGTTTGGAAGCTTCTGCATGCCTCGAGGCGGGCGGCTGCGTGTCTGGAGATTGGGTTTAATTGGGAAGCGGTGACCTTTTTCACCAGAGAAAACACACACACGCACGAGCTGTAAAACGCACATTAAGAGTCAAAGCCGGGTTCTATCGAGGCGGGACAGACACTGACTCACAGCGCTGTGATTCAACAAAGAAATTAATTAAGAGGACAGATACTGCTGTGCGGGTAATTTATGATTCACGTTAATACGCATAAAGGGCAAGTCCCCCTTCCATCTCTCTTTTACATCCACGGCCCTCAGTGATTGTGTATCTCTGCATCTTTGTGTCCCTTTGACTTATGAATTGGATCTATAATTTATTACACACACACATATAAATATACATATACACACACACACACACACACACACACACACACACACACACACACACACACACACACACACACACACA